>JANHFP010009090.1:20593-33299 GCA_032468135.1 Calamaria suluensis
AACAGCAACTCAGACTTACTCCAGGACACACACATTCACACCATAAGACGCACAGACATTTTCCATGTTTTTGGGGAAAAAGTGCGTCTTATGGTCCGAAAAATACGGTACTGTTTCATAGTGCTTTTCAGTACTAAGTGGTTTACAGAGTCAACATATTGCCTCCAACAACCTGGGTCCTCATTTTACCAACCTTGGAAGGATGGAAGGCTGAGTCAACCTTTGAGCCCTTTCAGGACCAAACTCCAGGCTCTGGACAGCTAGTCTGCACTACTGCAGTCAAAACCACTGCACCACCTCACCTGATGCTTATGAGAGATTGAGAAATTGGCTACTGTCAGGTATGCTTCAGATCCTATTTAAGTCACAGGTCCTTGCAATGTAAGCAAAAGTTAAGCATTTATCTACACACAAGATTTTTTCTACTTATCATTACATTCTACAGATTTCAGTCAGTACCTAGGGACTGCATGGCTGCAGCACGACTTCCAATCTTATTTCTGACCTCTGTTCATTCCGCTTGCCAGAAACTGGTTATGACATATGCAAATAGTAACTGTGTGAAACTAATGTAGTTTCTTGCTGTTGGTGTCTAAATCTTGATCATAGTGGGAACAGTGCAACAGTCGTTAAGTCCAAGGACCAGTTGTAAAGTTACTTTCTCAGTGCTATTGAAACTTCAGATGGTCTCTAAACAAGGAAATTGTTAAGCAAGGACTACCTGTATAATGAAAAGCCAGTTTTGTGTCATAGTGCAATGATTGAGGCATCAAGCTAGAAACCGGGAGATCTAATCGTGACTTAGGTAGGAAGCCAGCTGGGTGACCTTATTTAAAATTTTTGTACAGCTATCCATCCTATAACAAACTCTAGGCAGCTCCCAATCAAAAACACAAAAACTATATTACAACTATAAAAGCAGGCAATGGCAAACCACTTCCAAAAAACCTTACCAAGAAAACTGCAGAGATTTGTCCAGGCAATTGAAAGTATACAAATGCACATGCCATCTGGTCCATAAAATGCACAACTTTCTTGGCAGTCAGGCTTCCCTACTATTCCCATGGCTGTCAATTTTGCGCCTACTTTTAAATGCAGCACAAAGAATGTTGTCAGATACAACTTTTATCAGAGCAAGTTTTATTAGGTCAAAATCTTTATTCTTTTCATATAGCACCTTTGCAAAATTGTACAGCAGATCAACAATGACAAATTATGCTTTTTGAGACACATGTTAACAGATGTAAAAGAAACCCTAATTTGTGTCTCATTTGATAAGGAGAGTACCAAAGAAGCAGAAAGTGCAATATAATTATTTATTTGGATTCTGCAAGATTACATTCATATTACATTGCCTCTTGTGGGAACTATCTGTGATTTTTTTTTAAAAAAAACAGATGCAACTTGAACCTATGGCAGGAATGGTATCTAGGAATACCACTGGGGCAAGGAAACCAAAATTTTACACAGACTACTTGGTCAACTGAGAACCATTTATTAATAGGAAATCAGTTTTCCTGCAAGAAAAAAGACATTGGACAGAGCAGAAAGCCTACAAAAACAATGCATGGAGTATCCACGTTGTCTTGTTGTTGCCGCTATATTAAAATAAGTCACATTTTTTTAATATTAAAGCTAAGGTGTAGATCGATCTGCTTATACTTTCTCAAGTACATTGTCAGCTGATGACCACAGGTTCCAATATATCTTCCAAGAAGCAGAAACCTGTTTCCAGAGGAGACTCCGTTATTAGGGATGTAATTCACAATTCAGCAATGATGAATCCTACTCCAACTCTGAATTTGAGACATGGTTTCTAGACCTTCAAATTAAACATGCCAATTCCTTCTGCTCAGAAATAAGATTGCCAGGAATTCCCAGTGAAAACTGTCACTGACTTCTCTAAAAGTTACCTTGCATTAATTTTTTTTAATCAGATAGCAATTTGACTAAATTTATACATTTCAGAAAGTATGTATAGAATACTGCAAAAACACAGTAAGACATAAATCAGTCCACAGCTGCTCAGGAAAGTCCTTTGGCTATGAAGCTGTGGAATAGTGTCCTCTTTCTGCTCCAGTCTACACAAGACTGCAATTTACTGCTTTTCCTCTTTCTGATCTCCAGAGCTCCCCGAATCATGTGAGCCAGAGCCATGTGAACTTCCAGAACTCTCCCGCTCTGATGCCATCTGTGAAGAGAAGAAAGCACAGTATTGGTTCACTTTTGGGCGTGTTCTTCTGTCCTAAGGAACAACTCAGAATGTGGGAAGAATCACCCCAACCAACGTTCTCTTCTAAAGAGTATTATGTTTGGGATCCTCTAACAACAGAATGTAGACATCTGCATTTAGATATGGTGGTACTACTATCACAGAAAGATTCCGCATTCTAGAACAGAATTCAGACTTGAAGATAAATGGGAATTTTAATACTTTAGACATCTGACCACTGATTAAATACAAGGTGAAGATAGGAAGGATGTTGGGAGTTGCACTTCAGCAACATCTGCAGGGATACAAATGCCTCAAGACCACAGGGACCAAATATATGAATGTTCAGTATTGCATTCTTAACTCTCATGCTGAAAAAGGTAAACCATTCTTTTTACTCTGAATGATATGCAAACATCCAAAAGAGATTATTTTTTATGAAACTGGATATATTTTAAAATCTGTGAGCATATGCAAGTCAGTTAACCTGTAAGCACAATTAATGTTAGAGCAGTGCTATGGCTCTTACTTTCCCAGCATAAGGCTGTATAAATGCCTGTACTAGACAGTATGTGCTGAAAATATATAACTCACTGCACAGAATATGTACAAAAGAATGTGCAAAAACTAAAATACTTATTCTGTGATATGATTTATGTATCCTGCCATGCTGTGCAGAATCTTACCCAACAACAAAATAAAAATTTATTTTAAGAATCATTAGTTACATGTGATTTGCTGAATAAATTACTGGCTGGATTTACACAGCAGATGGGCTTATACAGCATACCGAGTCAAAATCAGATATGTTACAATCAAGGTAATGGGCTTAGTGGAGGAAGAATTGTTAATCCAACCGTAGGTTCTTAGAGAAAATATGAGATAATTACTAAATTATCAGTAGTTTAGTCCATAAGGATTAGCAGTGCATTGGCTGTTTTTACATTTCCTTTCTTCATTTAGCTGCTTGTTTTTAAGGACGTTGGCATATATTTCTGGGATGTGAAGCTGGGTCTTTCCCTGCCCAGACAGATCCTTCTATATGTTGTCCTCCTACCTTTTTGTAGGCCATTTCAAAAAGTTTCAGGGATGCTTGTTGCAGGGACATTGCTGCCTGCCGGATGTTTTCGCCTGTTTCACTATCTTTACGAGCCAGTAACTCCCGCATTTTTGCAATTTCTTCTTTCAATTTGTTGCACTATAAAGGAATTGCCAAAAAATGCAGCTTTTAGTGGAATACACAATAACATGTAATCTATACTATTAGCAATATACAATCAACTTATATCACTTTAGAAGGCAGCACAACTGATGATCAAGTATCAAGATATATTCACAATGGTAGACTTCAGAAATAAAAACATTTCACCAATGTTGTCTACTAATATTCTGAAACGAAGCTAGTTAGTTCTTCATTACTGCAGCCCTAAACAGTTGGAAAATATGTTTGTGAAAGGGAAAACATAAAATTTCAGTCTCCCACAGCTATAACATCCCTAATAGATTGTTGGGTTGAGTTTTGCATGTATTTTGCAGAATAGATGATATCTAGGTGCATGACTTTAAGGAATTATATTAATTAATTGTATAGTGCTGCCTGTTCACCAAAGGCAACTCTGGGCCTTTTAGGAATAATTTGGGAATACGCCACCACGTGAAGCCATCTCCTAGCAAGACATAGAAAGGAACCACCATTCTTCATGTTTAAGAGAAAGCACAAAGCCGCCCAATCCCAATATCGGCATATGCAGAAAACTGAGGATGGGTTCAAAGAAGGCAAACTTCTTTTGCAATCCTGTTGACCATAACAGGAAGATTTGCAGATCACTAGCCTGCAGGATGGAAACCCTCCTCCTAACTTCATCCCAAATCTTGGGTACAAGATAAGAGGCTGGAAAAATACAGCTGCCTTCATAAATCTAAGCAGATGGACATCTAGCCATCTTGAGAAATATACAACAGAAGCTTCTGGTGTTCCAATCTGAAGAGAAAAAGCATAGATGCCTAATGCAGACCATCTGGTACACTATAGTGTGCAGATGCCATTTTCCTTTTACTCAAGTGATTCACAAAAAGGTAAGCTATAAAATTAGCTTTCTTGGAGAAGCAGTATCAATTGCAGCAAACATATTGCCTATTCTAATTAAGGTGATCAACCTGGGCTGCATGCCAATGCAGAATACCAAGAGGGATTCATACAACAAAATACTAATGCAAAACATTACTGCACACAGAAAATTAGGTCAACCAAGGAATTCTTCTAGAACATGTATTCAATGTACTGCTTTTCAACAGTCTTCAAATACGTTGATTTGATTTTCTCTATATATGAAAGAATACTAAAGTGGCATAGAGGATAATCTCCAGGAGTTGGTTCTTTGAAGGAAATGTTCTGGGAAAGAATTTTAACAAGCAAGCTGGAACATTTAAGACTAAATTCATGAGTTCAGCTTTATTACAGGTAGTCTTCATCTAGCAACTACAACTGAGACTAAGTAAAGCAGTCATTAAGTAGGAAATCATATGATTAAAACTATGTTTTCCTCCCCCCCCCCTTTGGGATGTTCACCCTGGTGTTAGGATAGTGGCTGGAAACTGAAGAGTAATCAGTTCCAAATCTTTGGCATTTGTTTGCCTCCTATTCACTCCACTGCTCTTTGGCCTGCTCCCCTTAAGTGCTAGAATAATTAACAAGAATGAAATTTATGTTTTTATTTACTTTCTTTGAAGAGATTACCAGAAAGCAACGAGGCACACATGGGAATACGCTGGTCAGTTTGGCAAGCACAATTGTGGCTGCCTATGCTTTTGATGTGTATTCCCCACTGTGTACTTGCTTACTCCCTTGTAATCCTTTCTCTCCAGTCTCTCTGCTCTACAAGGGGAGATGGGGGGAAAATAGGTTAGGTATGGGGCAACATGTATAGTGATTACGTGACTGAGGAATACTGCAAGTTGTTAATATGGACATTATGGGAAAAAATTAAGAAATTAGTGATCAAGTAATACCTTCCTAAGTTGCATTTACAAAACAAATTTAGAAAAGTGGACTTACTTAAAACATGACCAAGCAATGCAATACATCCATATATGTTCATTTTAGATTTTAAAAAACCTTTAGATTTTATAAAAAAAGGCAGCACGGTAGACCTACTTCATCCACAGGCAACTGATCTTTAAATTCTTCCATCTTGGATTCTGTGTCATGGATTATTCCTTCAGCCATGTTTACAGCTTCAACACGTTCCTAAAGAAAACAGTAACTTTGTTAGACAGAATATAAAATCGATTTTGTACTAACTAAGCATCTTACCAACAAGACACTTATTTAACGTGCAGTGAGAGAACTCTTGATAGGGGGAAAAAACTTGCTAAATATGGCAAACACACATTCCATTGATGGAAATGTTTGCATACTACCAACTTTACCATTAGTTTTGCTTTTCTGTAGCAACAGAATTGTGGGGGGGAGTCTTCTATTTTGAAATTAAGGGCCACCAAAGAAAATATTTTTTCAAGAATTTTCTTTTTTGGATGAAATATATTTCTTTTACCACTGACCATCAAAGACATTATAATTTTTGATCATATAGGAGATATTTTGGCCATTTTGAAAAAAAACATATTGTTTTTGTTTTGTATGAGTAAATATGGATGAATAAATCTGGGAGTATATAGAAGAAAACCTATCCTCGCATGCATGGAAAATAGCACCAATTTCTTCAGTTCCTTGTCTGATTCACAGATTCACCTACCTCTTTATTTTTTCCAATAATTTTTATTAAACAGTTTTAAAAAAACAAATATTTGACACTTCTTCTTTTCAACAATACCGCATCGGTAGACAATTCTTACTTGTCTATTTTCCCCCTTATGTCAATATATCTTTTATACAATATTGATTTATTTACATATATATATATATAACAATGTACACAATTCCATTTTTTGATCTACTTCTTTTACATTTTGTTTCCTTACATTTGTTATAACATTTTTTTCTCCAATACCTTCTTTAAAAGCAGTAACTATATCAACCCAGTTTTGTAGTATGTGTAGCATTCAACATCTGTATGAAATATATGAACTGAAAGCAGTTCCAGACTCCTGAAATAATATTTCAAAGGGATCAACCTTAGCTTTTTTCTTATTATGATAATAAGAAATTTGAAGGCTCTTTAAGTCACATGATTTGATTTTCTCTACATATTGCTTTGTTCTGGTTTCAAATTACTATATATGTCAATACAATTTGGTGAAGAAATATTATAACTAAGAAGCTTGATGTGATGCTGAAGTATATTCCTAAAGCATGGAATTTATCATACCATGAGGAATTCTGGCTCTGTAATGCCAGACCTGTCCAAGATTAATTGTATGTAAATTGAATCTTATTTTCCAGATTTGGTCAACTTTTTTGTTAGTTTTCATTTTTCACTTTCAGATTATTTAAACATTTTTCTTCCCTATACAACTGCATTTTTTCTTGTTATTGTTGTAGGGTTTTTTGTATTTCATCATTTAAAACAGAGCATTCTAAAAAAAGTCAAGCTAATGGAAACCAAGGTTTTCTTAATTTGTACAAATGCTGTGCAGTTGATATTAGCACAGAAACTATTCTCCATAATGACTTTTATTAGAAATAAATTTCAGGCCAGTAAGCTGGAAACCATCTTGGCAACATTACCTTTTTCCGTCTGTCATCTTCTGCATATCTTTCTGCATTTTTTACCATGTTTTCAATATCATCTTTACTAAGACCACCAGAAGACTGGATCACAACTACAGGAAGGTAAAATAATTTTCTTTTTAAAGAATGCTATCATTGAACAAACTCAACATGCAACATGCAGTAGAACTACAATATTTTATATTAATGGATCACACTCATACCTGGGAAAGATTTTATGTCAGGAAAATATCAAATAATAATAATAATAATAATAATAATTTATTAAATTTCTATACCGCCCCTCTCCTCGCGGACTTGGGGCGGTGCACAGCCATAAACATAAAATATATATTCATAAAAATTAAAATATCCATTTTAATTTAAATGTAGGAATACTACTCTAGGTTGACTAAAGCAGTCTACATTAACACAAATGTGGGCTCCCACTTAAATCTATTTTACTAGATGAGTGACTCTCAACCTTCCTTCACCATGGACCCTCTTTAAATACATTTTGTGGCCATGGGCTTGCCCATGGATCCCCAAGCCATAACACAATAATAATTATTCAAGCCTTTGGGGACCCCCCCTCAGTGACACCACAGCCCCCTTGGGGTCCATGGACCACAGGTTAAGAACCACTATACTAGACAATATTCCTGCCAGCCTATGACTGTAGAATATAAGGTATGTAAAATATTGCTAACAATTCCTATAGTATACGTCCTTTATCATTTTAGCATAGACATAGGCTTTTTATGTCATGTATAGGTAGTCCTTCACTTATGATGACAATAAGGGCTATAACATTAACCATTAATAAATGTGATTGTTAAGTGAGGGCTGCATCCAATTTTGCAAGGTTTTTTTGCCAGTCATTGAGCAAATAACTCATAGTTGTTGGGGAACCATGTGACCATGACTTGTGACCTCCTGCCATTGGCCTTGCTCTTTAGAATGGTTGGGAAGGTTATGAATGGCGATCACATAATTGCAGGGCAATCGTAAGTGTGAGCTGGTTGCCAAGCCCCCAGATCGCAAATATATGACCACAGGGACACTGTGATAAAGTGCAAGGACTAACCGTAAGTCACTTCCTTCAGCACTATCATATCTTCAAGCAGCTGCTAAATGAATGGTTATTAAGCAAGGTCTACCTGTATTGTTCGGTTGCCATTTTTAAGAGCACTATCTATAACCGTGATGGCGAACCTATGGCACAGGTGCCACGTGGAGCCATACTGGTGGGCATGCAAGTGTTGCCCTAGTTCAGCTCTAATGCACATGCAGGGACTGGCCAGCTGATTTTTGGGCCTTCCGGGCACACCAGAAGTCGGGAAAGAGGCTGTTTCAGCCTCTGGAGGGCCTGGGGGTGTGGGGGAGGTCCATTTTTCACTCTCTCCAGATTCCAGAGCATTTCTAGGGAGGGAGGGGCAAATTGAATTATGGGTGTGGGCACGCTGATGCGCAACCCCTATGGGCACCCCCTACTTTCAGCACGCGATGGCAAAAAAGTTAACCATCACTGATCTATAATTTCAAAATTACACCAGTTATCTGCATCAATGCTGTGCTCAGTCAAAAATCTTCCACACGCTTTTCAGAATGATGTGTTGATAATTGCATCATAGCACACAAAAGTTGATTCTGGCGTTAAAACTCAAAAATTGTATTAAACATTTCTAGAAAAATGGAAACTTGGCAATGCAATGATGAAATATTTCTAAATTTTGGCAATTTATGCAACAAACTGCTAGATTTATCCTAGCTGGCTTTTGCAATAGTATGCTCTCAACAATGCCCTTCAGTTTTTAAAGCAGCAACAATCCAAATACTCACTCTGTTGTTCTCGTCCTGTTCCTTTGTCTTTTGCAGATACATGGACAATTCCATTTGCATCAATGTCAAATGTTACCTCAATCTGGGGTACTCCCCTTGGGGCTGGTGGAATCCCAACCTGGAATTACAAGTTTGGCTTAGAGAAGACCCATCGGTGTAATCAACTCTGTCTTTCCAAGCAAGCTAAAGTGAAGTTACTGGTACAATCTAATATTCACTAAAGCAAAAGATTTATGAAATCTGGAGAGAAACCACAGTAATCTAGAAGAAAAGTTATCTTTATCACTACATATTTCTTTACAATTCTAGTATTTGTGCTCAGAAAATTTTACTATAGATGCCTTCCAAGCACAAGATTCCACAATTTACAGTAGAAAAATGTTATCAGAAAAGCATCCTGAAGTGTATACATTCTATTACAGTGAAGAATCTTCTTCTTTAAACAAATTAAGTTATGGCAATGTTTCCATTCTTATCTACTAAATCTAATAATTTAAACAAATTTAAACAAAGAATTTTCCTCAGATATTCTGCCCTGTTCTACGGAAGCTTTGTTTTAATATGAAAAGTAAAAATTACTTTCCTTCATTCATGACTATTTTTTTAGATTAAAGAATACATTCAGCAGAATTCCAACATACCAATGTGAACTGGCCAAGTAGTTTATTGTCACTAGCCATTTCCCGTTCACCCTGATGAACTTTGATCTCTACTTGAGTCTGCCCATCAGCAGCTGTAGAAAATACCTGTGGAAGCAAACCACATTTCATTCCATTAATGCTACTTAACAAGACCATGTAACTAAGTAACATCATATGGTAATTTCCTGAAACAGAATGGAACCTCAATTCCTACTCCATGAACTGTTAGAAAGCACAGGAAATGCCAGAAAAATTTGAAGTCACAACTGGCACACCACCCCCAGACCCATAAATGCATTTCAGGAGTTTGACAAACTGTTGCATCTTTTATCATTTGTGGCAAAACACACCCATTGGATAAACTGGATTCAGACTCACAACCGTGTGGTTTGCTTATCTACTGATTCACTTAATGACCAGTGACTCGCTTAACGACTGTTGTAAAAACACTTGTAAAACCAAGTGTGGTCATGTGGTGATTCAATGTACAACTTGAACAACTCTCTGACCAAAATTCTGAACTCAATTATGGTTGTATGTTTAAGCCTATTTAGAACAGCAGAATGGTTAGTGAAAGAGAGAGTGGAGGAATGACAAAATTTAGATGACTTTCAAATATTGAGAAAAATTTAAGAACACATCTTCTCACCTGGCTCTTCTTGGTTGGGATAGTAGTATTCCTATTAATAAGCTTAGTGAAAACTCCACCTAGAGTCTCAATTCCCAGGGAAAGTGGAGTGACATCCAACAGCAGCACATCAGTGACATCTCCAGCCAACACTCCTCCTTGGATGGCAGCACCAATGGCAACAGCTTCATCAGGATTAACTGCTTTACTCGGAGAACGGCCAAACATATCTTGTACAGTTTGCTGTACCTGTATGGATACATTCATTCCTATTTATCAGCAATACACCAGAAAAATGGTCACATACCACAGAATGTGGCAGGTGGATTCAGAACCTGAAAGGAGCAGGGAATTTGGAAGCTCAGATATAAAAGTATGCAAGACCATTGTAATATCCTACAGGAGTGCTCCATTTGCCCTGAAACAGGACAGAAGTGGAATGTTTACTCTTTAACTTTGCAGTAAGCTATGCCCAGAATAACACTAGTCCAGTCCACGAAATTAATCCACGTGAAAAAGTATAATAGATGGCTATAGGTAAGAAGCTGCAAGATCATACATTCCTTCAGTGAAATTACTGCTCCTTCCCAGAAACCCAAAAATAACCACTCCTTTAACTAAAAAAATCCCTTTCAATGCTTTAAATATCTCCCAGAACTTACACACTGAATATAGTGCTGATATACTGACAAAAAAAAATATGCCACAAGATCTGTGAAGAAAGTACAGCTAGTTCTCAAGATACAATCATAATGGAACATACCTATTACAGATGCATGCAAGTCATTAGGCAAAGCATCTCAACTTACAACCCCCCTCCCATTGCTGCTCTCCCCAGTGAATTGCTATACAAATGCCCAGGTTAAGTGGAAAACGGGGTGCCTCAGTGAAGGAGGCCCTTGGGAGCCTAGCATAGGTCCACCTGCCCTGGCCTTCCTTCACCCTGCAAGATGCTGTGCTCCGCTTCCAACCACTTGCCTCCCAACAGGTCTTTTCCCTACTACCAATGGGTGTGGTCCCCCACCTCTGCCCCCAGGCCTTAAAAGTGTTTCTCACCCCATCAGGTCAAAGACTCTCCTCCTCACTTAATTTTAAAGAGCTATGAGGCCTTCCAGAGCACTGGAATGGATTGGTTCTTTGTGTAGCCGCATGGTATAGTCTTGGAAACAGCCATTTTGTTGTACCCATAAAATGGTTGCTGCCACTGGATCACTGTCATGCAGCCTGAGGACAAACTGCTTAGTTTTGCTGCCTTTCTGATATCTGCAGAGTTCTGCAGAAGCTTTCTGCAGTGTTCAGCAGACCACTAAACGCCAGCAAAATGAAACAATTTGTCTGGTAGCCGCCATTTTTGTCCCAGCACCCAAGAGGTGGAACAAAATGGTGGTCACCTCTGCTCAGCCCCGATACGTGGCCTGCCCTCCTCCTTCCATGAGGTCTGGAAAGCTCCAAAAGATAAGTGTGAAGATTGATGGGTGTGTGAGGAGCAGTGGATTCATGATGGGGTGGGAGAGGTGCAGGGGCGCTGCACTCATCGTAACTCTGAAACACAGCCTTACAAAATTTTGGGCTGTCTTCTGGAACTTTAAGCTGTCATTAACTGACCTGTTATATCTTCAGTCTACCTATAGACTATCAAAGCTATCTTAGGTTTCAAATTTAGAGGATAACAGCAATTTTGAAAAAATAGCAGAACAGCCCATATGAAGGGTTAAGGTTAGTTCTACACAGGCATCTCTATTGATTAACACATTTTTTAAAGTAAAGCATAGTCCAAAGGGCATTTGGCCAGACTGCAATGACAGGATCTTCAAGTACATCAAGTCAAAGGGGAATGATTGTACCTTTGGCATTCTAGTCATGCCACCAACCAAGATAACTTCTCCGATGTCACTCTTGCTAACTTCAGCATCTTGCATGGCTTTCTGACAAGGTGCTATTGTCCTTTTAATCAGATCTGCTACAATTCCCTCAAACTGAGATCGAGACAGCTTCATGTTCAAATGTTTTGGTCCTGAGGCATCCATTGTAAGGTATGGCAAGTTAATGTCGGTCTGGAATACAAGGTAAACAATAACTAGAAATAAGAACAATTAGAATTAGAACTATATTTATTTGAAAAGTATTTTATGATACAGCTATTTGATTTTCTC
This sequence comes from Calamaria suluensis, assembly GCA_032468135.1. Taxonomy (NCBI): domain Eukaryota; kingdom Metazoa; phylum Chordata; class Lepidosauria; order Squamata; family Calamariidae; genus Calamaria; species Calamaria suluensis. Next base: position 32,739 of record JANHFP010009090.1, read on the forward strand.
CAGGATACACTGTTCCCAGATTGGCCCTTCAAATCTTGCAAAGAATTACTGTCCTTAATGGATATGGCAGCCCCCAAGTATTGTCCAGAATATATTCTCTTGGTGTTAATTCATTTAAGTAAGTCTCCATGGAAATAATTCCTAATTCAGTATATTTTACTAAATGGCTATCATTTTTCCCTAGAACTCAAAATCACATTTATTATTTGAAAACCACAATACCATCTCGCCCATGACTATCATCAGCATTTCAATTTTTCTTTGAATACAAGATAGTAAGTAAAACTATGAGGACTTACCTTTTCTGCCATTTATTTCCAAATAGTTTTTTAAAATTTATTTTGTAGATTTTTATTTTGTCTACAGTATTACAACAGACATGAATCTCAAAAACAAGTTTCATGGTTGACATATGGTTAAAAGGGAGAATTTTAATAAGTGGGAAATTGCTAGCTTTTTTGTTAAAAGTTGCAATCTCAAAGTATTGATCTTTTCCGTTTAGCTGGTCTGGGATAAATTAATTATAGGGTTTTTTTAGAAAATTGGGATTTTTAAATTTTA
>JANHFP010009095.1:132908-149510 GCA_032468135.1 Calamaria suluensis
TCATGTGGCCGGCATGACTCAATGCCAAAGGCGCACGGAACGCTGTTCCCTTCCCACCAAAGGTGGCCCCTGTTTTTTCTACTTGCATTTATTTTACCTGCTTTAAAACTGCTAGGTTGGCAGAAGCTGGGACAAGCAACGGGAGCTCACCCCATTTCACAGCACCAGAGATTCCAACCGCTGAACTGCCAGCCTTTCCATCGACAAACTCAGCATCTTAGCCACCGTGTCCCCAATATTAATCAATATCAATTATCAATCAACGTGAAGAACCCTACCTTTCCAAAATGGCCCCTGCCAAGCACCGCCATGCAACAGAAGTCTTCCAGCCGCAGAGTGGTCACCCTGGGAAGGGAAAGAGAAATACTTTAAAGCGGGGGGGGTCTCCAACCTTGGCAACTTTAAGACTTGTGGACTTCAACTCCCAGAGTTCTTCAGCCAGCAAAGCTTTGCCAGTGATGGCAAGCCTTTTCGGCACCCAGTGCCCAAGCCAGAACACGTGTGTTAAGTGCTTGCACTGGAGCACTGGAAACACGAAGACCAGCTGTTTGCACGCACGCCTGTTTTCTGGCCGTCCTCAGGTCATTCTCGTGTTTTGGTTCATACCTGATGCTGGTTTGCTTCAAATTGCCTGTTTTTTCATGGAGGAGGTGGCAAGCCTTTCGGTCCTAAAGACAGAACACAGGGAAGGAGAGGAGGCCACTGGGTGATCAACAAACTTTGGGCCAGTTCCAAAAAGATGGGTAGTTCTAGCCCAGCCTTAGGCGTGAAAGCCAGCTGGGGGGACTTGGGGCCAGTCCCCTCTCTTTGCAGCCCAATCCACCCTCACGGGGCTGTTGTTGTGGGGAAAATAGGAGGAGGAAGGTTCATTAGATATATTCACCACCACCATTGAGTTATTTCTAAAAATAATAAAAGCAAACAAGTTTATACCTTTAGGTACTCGGAATCTACAACTTCCCCAACAGAACCAAAAAGTCGTCTGGGCCAACGGGCAGACCGAACAGAGCCAGACTTACCTCTGGATCTGTTGGAGACGCGACGGTTTCCTTGCGGGAAAGAGGCAGGAAGAGGCGGGGGGGCTTAGGGGGAGGCTGATTCCCCTGGATCGCCTTCGCAGGAGCGGAAGTGCTGAATTTGGGAGAGAGGTAATTTTTTTTCCTTCTCTTTTTACATTTGTAAACTCTCCTTTTCTCTAGATGAGCCTTGTCCGCCTAGCACAGGCAGTTCTCAATTTGCAACCCTTCAGAGCTACGGAGGCACTGAGAAAAGTGTTTCGCAACTGGTTCTCACACGTACAACCTTCCACGATCACATGATCAAAATTTGGGCTCCTGGGAACTGGCATGTACCGATGACAGTTGCACTGCGGTCGTGGGGTGGCCGTTTCCCAGCCGCCTCCTGACACAGAAATTCAACGAGGGAAGCGGGATTTGCTTAACGACTTCATGATTCACTTAATAACTGCCGTGGTTTTGCAGAATAACTCTGGCAAAAATGGTCCTAACATTGGGTGAGACCCACTTAACATCCGCCTTGCTTAGCAATGGAAGTCCTGGTCTTAAGGGGAGGAATACCTGCCTTCCCTTCTGAGATCACCCACCAATGGATCGAACGAACTGCATTCCAGCACTGGGCTCACCTGGACCCCAAAGGCCCCGGGCTGCCCTCAGCAGCAGCTGCAGAAGCAACACCTGGTCGCAGAGACCCTCGGAAAGGGGGGGTGGAAGCATTCAGGGAACTGCAAGGGGGCAGAAGGCTCATCATCAAACGTCCCCAGGTGGCAATGTTGACGTTCATCTGGGAAGCTCGGAGGAACTCTTTCCCTGCAGGGAAGGACACCAAAGCCAGCGATGCTCAACCTGGTAGACGGCCACCTTTCTGGCCATCCTTGATTCTGGAAGTCCAGCATTTCTCCTCAAAACTCAACTTGAGTTCTGATAGACAACAAAGAAGTAGAAGGTCAGGGGGTTGGACTAGAGGACCTCCTGGGTATCTTCCAGCCCTACAAGTTTATGTTGTAGCTTCTAAGAGCTGCTCAGCTGTCCATGATGGTCATCGGACGATGCGATGGAAGCTCTTAATGCCGGGAAAAGCATTGCCGTCAATTATCCTCATCCGTAATTCTGTCAGGAGGCTCCTCTTACCTTTCTGTTTGGGGAAAATGCGCTTCTGGCGTTGCAGCTTGGCGTGGGTCTCCATGACCGGCTGGCTAAACGTCACCTGTGGAGGGAGGAAGAACAATGGCTGTGGATTGGGGAACTTTAGGACTTGTGGACGACAAGGCTGCTAAGCAAGTTGGTTGTTCAACAAATCAGGCTCGATTTTACAATCAGTTTGCCACAATTATTGAAACACATCAGTGCAGTCGTTACGCAGATCACATGGCCGCTAAGTGAATTGAGTTTCCCTTCCTGATTTTGTCAGAAGTCAGCTGGGAAGGTCACAAGGGTGGGGGTGGGGGGAAATCACATGACCTCAGGACACTAAAACCATCATAAAATTATGCCAGCTGCCAATCGCTTGAATTTTGACCGCATGATCTTGGAGGTGCTGCGTTGGGCGTATGTGTGAGGACTGGTTCTAAGTCGGTTGCGATTCCGACGGAATGGCGGTTAAGCTGAGGAAAACCTGTGAAGGAGGGAAGCCCCTCACCTCTAGGAAGAGCGTCCCTCGGGGTTCCAGGGAAACTGCCATGGGGTGCCTGGCGTTGTCCAGGAAGCCGTCCAGGCGCAGAAATGCCACCCCGCAGAGTTGGCGCCAGTCCTGCCAGTAGACCGAGATCTCCAGCTCCCGAGACTGCAGGGCAAAGGGGAGAGAGGTCAGGAGAAGCTCCCCCCCCCCCCAAAAAAAGGACCCTTTTTTCCCCCCGTCTCAACCTGGCGTCTGATCTGCCCGTTGCGGTAATGGTGGCAGGGGATTAGCGGTTTGGGGGTTGGCTGGGGATCTTGGGTTTCTAGTCCAGCCTAGAACTGGAGGGTTAGGGTGAGCCAGCCCCTCTCCTTTAGGGGGCAAATAAATCCCTCCATGCCTTAACCACATCTGACTTAACAACTCTCCTGCGTATCAAGGGAAATCCTGGTGTCAATCTCTCATCTTCCCTCTCTCCTTACGACTGTAACTTTGTGGCTTATCACTACTGTTGTCTGTACACACTTGAGAACTTTTGCACCAGAAACAAATTCCTTGGGTGTCTAATCACACTTGGCCAATAAAGAATTCTATTTATTGTTTTTTTTTTTTTTCCCTCCTAAAATTGTACGTCACGGACTGCTTGTATACATGCCGTGATTTGTAGTTTCCTCCTTTTGCAAGCCAGGATCCTGAGGAGGTGGAAAAACAGACTCACCCTCTCCAACTCAATTGTGAATGTCTGGTTCCAGGCTTGCCTGCTTGCCGGGGCCCAGGTGCTCTGACCCACAACCTTGTTGTCGACTTTGAGAACTGCAAGGACTTCTCCTGCCGAAGGAAGGAAGGAAGGAGCAGGGCTGACACCAGATCTGTGGGGTGCCTTGTCTCCTTGGGAAAAGCCCCCCCCCCTTCAACACGGCAGGCAGTCCTCACTTAGAGACCACTGGCATTTATTTAATGACGGTTTTGAGGTTTCAACCGCAGTGGGGAAAAAGCGACCCAGGACGCAGCGGAGCCAATGGAAAGCCAGATCGGCTTAACACGACGTGCTGCTAACTTCGCGGCTGCAGTGATTCACTTAAACGACTGTGGCAGGAAAGGTCATAAAACGGGACAAAAACCCGCTTGAACCTTTTCTAAGCCACAGGGGTTTTGTTAAGCCGAGGACTTAAGTTCATTCAGGAAGTGCAGAGCTTGTTTTGAAATAAAATTAGAACCAGAGATTTTAGGGCCTCCCTTGATTGCCCACGTTCCCCACCACTTTTATTGGGATGATTTTTAATAGTGGGAGTATTTTAATATAGTATTTTAAATGTTAATATTTTTAAAATTTTTAAATTTTTAATAGCCGTAATGAATTAGTTTAATTTTATTTTAATAGTCTATTACATATTTTATGGTTTTAAGGTTTTGGCTGTGCACCGCCCCAAGTCCGCAAGGAGAGGGGCGGTATAGAAATCCAATAAACTATAACTATGATAATAAGCCTGATTCGACTCTATTGGCTGTGATTTCCTCCACAGGGAACACTCACTGCTCAGTTCCTCCTGGCGGAGGACCTTCCCCGCAGACCCCCGGCCGGGGATGCTGACCCCAGCCCACGTCCGACTCAAGAGCTTGAAGTCCCCGGGGCTCATGGAAACCGGCAAGGAAGCAGCCAGACGGGAACGTCCCGAGAGCTTCTCCAGGAGGTCTTCACAGCCGACCAAACATACCTGAAGGCTACCTGCAAGCCAAAGAGAAGAACCACAACTTGTGGAGATCCAATTCAAGCACGTAGAAGAGCTGGAGGGGCCCTCTGAGGTCTTCTAGTCCAACCACCTGCTCAAGGCAGGAGATCTTATGTTCTCATGGTTGAAGGCCCGCCCACTATTACTTTTTTTAAAAAAAAACTCCAGTGACAAAAGTTTGAACTCTCGGAGTTAATTTTCCGTGGACGCCACTGCAGATAGTGGAGAATCTTAAAATCCGTCAAAATGTTTCCCTGTGCATTAAGTTATTTTAATTACTCAAAGAACCAAGAGCAATTTTAACAAGTGCAGGAAAATTACAGCTCAGGGGGATTGTAAGGGGGGAAAAAAAGTTCATAATATATACGGTAACTGAAGGAGAAAATTTCCGGGATTATTCAAACCATTTAACGGAATAAATTCAGAATGGAAAATCCAGATGCCAGTAGATCCAAAAGAAATCGGATTTTCTCCCTCTGGGATTGAAGAGAGATGTTGGTTCTTTGACTAATCTGATCCAATTATAAAACTCAGAAACCAGACTTCTGTTTATTGGGTGTACTTTGAGGTTTTTGTGCAAATTGGCAAACCTGTCTGCAGCTTTGTTGCCATTTGACTTAGTGTCTACACATAAACACACACATACACAACCTCTAAGGATGAGTGAGATTACTTTGTTATTATACTAAACATAGTCAATCTGTTTAAAAATGCCACAACATTTTCCTTAACACATAAGAACATTCCTTGATTTTGAAAAAAAAAATTGCTGTTAAGTCTAAAATGTAGAAACTTTCATGTAATAATGTTGGCCAGTCACTGTAGGGGAGGAGCGGTGTAGAAATGTGATAAAAGAAAAGGAAAAAAGGGGGAAGGGATATTAGAAGGGGAGGGGGAAAAAAGAAGGGGAAGGGGAAGGAAGGAAAAAGAAAGAAAGAGGAAAGGAGGTAAATGGATGAAAACGAAAGGAAAGGAAATTAAATAACAATAAAATCTGTATGGTATTCTTTGCTTCCAGGAATCTATGAATGCACAATTTTAATTGTCTTTTCATTTGCATGCAGACAGGCTTGAACAGAAAATCATATTTAATGGGTTTGATGCTGTGGACTTTAATTAGTGCAGGCAAATTCGAAAAAAAAAAAATTACATTTGAATCTTTATAGCTGCTGGAAAGTTGGGATGTTGTTAGAAAGGGAACGACTTCCTTCCTTTTTAAAATACCCAGAGTTTTGTAAGTCAAATGGGAGTTAAGACTTCATTGTGGCTGGGAACTTTTTCCATACACAAAACTCCGGATTGGCACTTCCTCTCATTCAAAGGGATTTCCTCCCTCCCGGCCTGCTAATTGCATCCTACTGTATGGGTATATCAAGGTCTGAATTCGCCCAGTTGAAAGATACACACGAACATTGAAAGGAAATTAACAGAATAACAGAGGTGGAAGGGGCCTCTGAGGTCTTCTAGTCCAGCCCCCTGCCCAGGCAGAAGTCCTTAGCCTATCCTGGACAAAGGGTGCCCAATCTCTTCTCAAAAGCCATTCCCCCAGGGATTAATTGTTCTCTCACTCCTCCCCGTCGGAGGAGCTCCCCCCCCCCCCGGGGGTCTCCTGCCCTCCGGGGCTCTGGCGAATGAGCTCCTGAGAAGATACCTGTGAGAGCCGTGGGCCTGGTGGAAGCCGGGGGTGACTCTTTGGTCCTGAGGGAGAAAGTCTCCCTTATCTCTTGCTTGATCAGCCCCTGTTTTGGGTCCTCTGGAGAAAGTTGGCTCAGAAGGTGCTCCAGAGCCAGTCGAAACAGATCAATCTTTTGGGAGGATTCCTGCAGACAAGCCTGAGCCTGGAGCACAGCATAAAAGAGAGAGAGAGAGAGAGAGAGAGAGAGAGAAGCAGGAGGGGAAAAAAAGAAAGTTTGAAATAAGGGTAGTCCTGCAGTTAGACATATGCACTAGCCGTTTCCGACTCTAGGGGGCGCTGCTCATCTCCGTTTCAAAGCCTAAGAGGTCCGAAGACGTCTCCGTGGTCATGTGGCCGGCATGACTCAACGCCGAAGGGACCAATTTTCACTTGCGTTTTTTACGTGCCTTCGAAACTGCTAGGTTGGCAGAAGCTGGTTGGCAGAGCTCACCCCGTTATGCGGCACTAGGGATTCGAACTGCTGAACTGCCCACCTTTGGAGCGACAAGCTCAGCATCTTAGCCACTGAGTCACCCTGGACTTACGACCACGACTGAGCCCAAAAACGTCTCTTGCTGAGTGAGACATTTATTAAGTGAGCTTTTGTCCCGTTTTACAACCTTTCTTGCCATGGTCGTCAGGGGAATTTTAGTTTCAAAATTCAGCGCGGATAATTCGAGTGCAAGACCCAGCAGATTTTTTTCCCTTTAATCCAGCACTTTCCATAAGTCTCTCTACAGTGCTGCAAATTTAGTGACTGCCTTTGCTGGGGGGGATCCTGGGAATTATACTCCAACATATCCGGCGGATGAAGCCCTCTGGAATTGTAGGCTCCACCTTCCACAGGGACTAGAGACATGCAGAGTCACCAGCTCTGGTTGCAGAATCTGTTTGCTTCAGACGCAAAGCTCCACTCACCTCTGCCAACATCTTCCGGTCTTGCAGCCACCGTCCGCCGAGGATCTTCACCACGTTTTTGGCTCCCTCCGCCACCGCGGCCTCAATCCGCAGGCGATGCCTCAGGTCTTCCAGGCGCAGCTCCAGGCGCGAGGCAGGGCCCCTGCCTGCTCCCCCTGCAGAGGTGGAAGGCCATAATCGGGAGGAACCAGCAACTGAGCGACCTTCCACCACTGGGAACAGGAATACAACCCATCTGCTCCCTTTCATGCACAGAACATGGGGCTATTTTTTTGCTGATTTTTTTTTTTAGCAGAGAAAGGAAAACAAAGCAAGTGGCTAGTCCATATTGAGCACAAATGTGTAAAGCAGGTTCTCGGGACCCGATTTTTATTATTATTTTTTAATCCGCAAGGGCAGGAGCTGATAAAGAGAACAGCTCTCCTCTTTGCTGGAGAACAGAAACTGAAGGAAGATTACAAAATCCTGTAACTTCCACGCAAGGAACCCCGTCAATAACAGGAGTAGCCCTCAATTTACGACTCATTACTTAGTAACCATTTGACGTCAGAAAGGATGTAGAAGGGGTGCTACTTCTGCAGTCACGTGACCTAATTTCGGGGACTTGGCAGCTGGGCTGCAGTTACGACCATTTGAAGGATCCCAGCGTCACCTGACCTTCTTTTGTGTCAGTTTGGCTAAAAACCAACATTCTTGGCAAAACCATGTGGCTCCCTGTATAACCACGCCTGATTCCCCTTTGGGAAAGCCGCGCGTGTTTGCGTGCGCTTTTGAGGAGGACTGTTGGGTGCTGCTGTTTACCTGTTGGGTGGAGGGGGGTTACCTGGAGCAGCCGTTGCCTGGGACAGTTTCAGCATCTCCATGCGGATCAGCTCAATTTTAGTCTTGCTGTCCTGGAATGTTTGCTGAGCAGCTGACAGGAGTTTCCGCTCCTGGAGGAGGAATAGAGAACCCCGAGGTGAGGAACGTTAAGCGTTCGAGGTGTGAAGAATCAGGATCGTACTTCTTAAGCTGATGCCAAAAGACATGAATCTAGGCAACGAATGGTCAGCGCCAAATTAGTGCTGTGTAATCTGGGACTGGAGCTTCACAGAATAAGAGAGCTGGACGGGACCTTGGAGGTCTTCTAGTCCAGCCCCCCTGCTTAAATAGGAAACTCTACACCATTTTCAGACAAAGGTGGTCCAATGTCTTTTTAAAAACCAAGTTCTGGACGAATGAATTGTTCTTACTGTTATGAAGTTTCTTCTTAGCTCCAGTTCGCTTCTCTCCTTGCTTAATTTCCATCCATTGTTTCTTGTCCTCTCCTCGGGTGCTTTGGAGAATAGGCTGATCTCTTCAGGTATTGGAAGGCTGCTATCATGGGGCCCCTGATCCTTCCTTTCGTTAAACCAGGCCTGCCCAACTCCTGCAAGTGTTCTGCCTCTGTTTTAGCCTCCAATCCCCTAAGCCTCTTGGTTGCTCTTCTCTGCACTCTTTGTAGAGTCTCAACATATCTTTTAATATCATGCTGACCAAAACTGGATGCAGCATTTTAAGTGCGGTCTTACTAAAACATGCAGTACTAATACTTGACCATGAACCAGTGTTTTTCAATCTTGACAAGTTTAAGCTGTGTGGACTTCAATTGCCAGAATTCTATTTGAGAATCACTGCCAAAAGGGGACCCTTAAGGGAAGAGGGGTGGCTTCGCTGGGCAGAGGGTACCCCACTGACCTTTCCTGTGCTGGAATAGACCTGGAGCATGTTCTCGGCTCCCTGCTTCACTTTCAGCTCAATGTGAAGCTGTTTCTTCAAAGCCTCCAGCCTTTTTGAAATGTGGTTGGGGTCTTTTCCCCCAAGCTTGAGATCGGGCGGCCCGCTTGCATCTGGGGAGGACACAAAAGCCAATCTGACACGGGGCAACTAAGCAAGGGCAGGACCAGGACGGGGAGAACACTCAGAAACGCTGAACTTGCATGCTTTAAGAGGTATGGACTTCAACTCCTGGAATCCCCCCCCTCCCCGATCAGCATCCTTTAAGACTCCCAGAATTCCCTAGTCGGCAGGTGTTACGATGGGTGAGCTACAACTCCCAGAATTCCCCAGTTGCCATGATTTAAGAGGCATGGACGTCAATTCCCAGAATTCCCCAGCCATGTGCACTTCCACATCCCACCTGGCTGGCCACCGTCTCGCTCCCCGGTGAGAACCCGGGCTTGGAGAGCTTGGAGCTGGCCATGCAACTGCTCCAACTTCCAGCTGGAGGACTTCAGGGCCGCCTCCACGTGGGCCAAATTCTTCTTGTCTTTGGTTGCTTTCCGCAGATTCTCAGCCCCTTCCTTGATTTTCAGCTCTTTCTGGATGGCCCGGCAGACGGATTCCTTCTCGGATTCCAGTTTCTGCTGGATCCCTACTGGATCTGGGACCTTCAGCCAACGGTTGCAGAAACATAAGGGCAGGTAACAAAAGGTGGAATTCAGAAAAAAGGAATCGAAAACACAAATTAGACAACCTAAAACTTTACTGAATTGTTGTACGCTGCCTAGAGTTCACTTTCCACGAGAGGGGTGATGATTTAAAATGTGACGGGAACTGGAATCAAAACGAACCCCAAGACTTAAAAGGCAGAAACATGGATTGAAACACAAATATATAATTTAAGAGGCAGAACTACGACTCAAAAAACAAACACTAATCTCAAAAGTGCAAAAATACCAATCGAAACACAAACTTAAGAAAAAAAGATTAAAGCTGGAAATTAATAATGAGATTATATCCTTTGGCTTCTGAGCTATTGCTAGAAACCAGACCATCTTTAGACAACGTGTCCAGATTAGTCCTGGCAGAAAGAAGGTTGTAATTTTTCAGTTTTGGGAAGTTTGTGGAGGATTGTAATTCCCCTTTAGATCTTGAAGGGGAAATCTCAGCATATCACTTTGAAGTCAGAGTGTCCTGAAAGAAGTCACTTTGGTCTTTCTCAAAAAAATAAAGAACCTGTCTGCTAAAGCCACTGAATGTGACTGCAGGTAGTCCCCGGCTTACACCCGTCCATTTAGTGACCATTCAAAGCTACAACGGCACTGAAAAAAAAGACTTATGACCATTTTTCACACTTACGACTGTAGCTGCACCCCCCCCCCCCGTTGTCACCTGATCAAAATTCAGACGCTTGGCAACCACCATGTACTTATGACGGTCGTAGTGTGACCCGGTCGATTCCCCCTTTTGCGACCTTCTGACGATCCAAGTCAATGGAGGAAGCCAGATTCACTTAACAACTGTTAAGTGGCTGTGATGCCCTTCACTAAGGGGCAAAACGCATGTAACAGCTGTCTTGGTTAGGAACAGAAATGTTGGGCTCCATTGTGGCCATAAGTCGAGGACTACCTATATCCTGGAGGAAATTAAGGAAGAAGAAGGAGCCAGTGGCTGGCTGGCCTTGAAGGTCCGCAAGGGCTGAGTTGTGGTGTGATGCTTCACTCTTTCGTGCTTCAAGGCAAAAAAGGGCGAAAGGGGGGGGGCACAAGTGTGGTAGTGATATTCCACAGCTCAAAATACACACACACACACACACACACAGAGGGAAATCTGGGAAGGTTTCCCGTCTCTAAACAAACAACTCCTGGAAATTGGACAAACAGTGATGGGGGCAGGCAGGAAAGTCTCGCCCAGGGAGGAAACAGACTGGATTTGGGAGAAAAGGCAGCCGGGCTGAAGGTGACGGCAGGGCAGAGGGGCTGAGATGGTGATGGGTGGGGTGGGGGCTTTCCAACATGCAAGGTCAATTGGGGGGGGGGAGAGAGACGGAGCCACTTAACACCCATGTGGTTCACAACTCCCTGCCTAGCCTAACACAACACACAAAAACACATCCCAGGAGACCCTCTCCCTCCTCTCCACAGGCCAGATCCAACCCGGACAGAGCAAGAAAGAAGCAGCACAAACCTTTGGGCAACCCAGCCTTTTTTTTGGGGTGGAGTCTTTGCAAAGAAAAGGAACGCAGATGAAACACATGATTAACAGCCTTTGCCAACCATTGGGATGTCATCACATCAGACAATTGGATCAGGCAAACCATCAGGTCGGCCTATTAATTTGAGTTCCTTCCCGAAACCCCGCAGCTCCTTATTGAAAAATTACAATGCAGTCCTGAAAGTTAATTTGGGAAGGTCAGAGTAAGTGACTTCCTTACATCCATTTATTTGACCAAGACATACTTACACATACCTTCTGCACCTCGGAAAGGTCATGTGGCAGCTCTATCCTCCGTCCCCACAATAGAACAGACAGGTGGTTCTTCGAACTGATCCTGTTTCATTCCTGCGAGCACAGGACCTAGGGCTCCCTAACTCCAGTGCTCTTCCTAATCATCCTAGGGAGGGCCCTGGGCACAAGTTAGATGCCAGACGTGCACTTCGGAGCTACATCGACCGTAGTAAACATTGGAGACAATCGGAAGCCTTATTTGATCCTTCATTCCGGGTCCTTGGGTAGAAAGGGTCTCCCACCACTATTGGAGTTTGGATTAGGCATACCATTGCATCGACATCCGCAGCATTGGCTAGCTAGGCTTCTCTTGCCTAAATCTACAAAACAGCTTCCTGGACCGGTTCATCTCCATTCATAGACATACCGTTTAGACCTGTTCGTCTCGGCTGAGGCCGTTTTGGGAGAGGGGTCTTACAAACGGCGCTCATCGCTGAGGATACTAACCAACGTCTTCCCTCCCGTAGGGACAAGGCTCTGGTATGTCCCACTCTGGTTGATGTCTCCAGAGAAAAGGAGAAGAAGCGTTGGTACTTACCTGATACGCCTCTTCCCTTTTCTGGAGACATTGACCAGTCCCACCTGGGATGTTGGTTGATCTAGTTGTGGTTTATGTTATCTTAACTGTTACCTGTTTAATAAAAAATTGGTTTTGTTTGTAAGCTCCGCGCATTTGAGTCAATCTTATCGCCTTCGTCAAAGCTGGGGTGCTTGGGTAATGGAGGCGTGTCTTAAAATTCTAATTTGATTGACTCAGTCCGTCGTTGGAATTGCCTGGTTCAACCCACTCTGGTCGATGTCTCCAGAAAAGAGAAGAGGCGTATCAGGTAAGTACCAACGCTTTTTCTAAATAAATAAATAAAATAAATAAACAAACAATCACACAAATAACTGTTCCATTATATGTCATAAATAAGTTAAATACCTTAAGTTCTTCTTCACTTATCATTTACACTTACATGGAAAATACAATACACAAAAGCATTTTTATCAGGTTGCAAACTATATTCTGTATAATCTTTTATGGAATTTAAGAGGAGAAAGTTTCACTCATTCGTAACAATTTTCTATCATTACAGGGGCTTTTTTAAAACGTGTATTAGCCAGGGATCACCGAAGGAATTTATTCGGGCGATATTATCTTACCTGCGGGACACCTGAATGCCAGTAAGCAATTGGGGGAGGCTCCTTTCCTGTTTCTATGCAGTTTATCGCTCACGAGAATTGAACCGCTGAGCTGCCAACCTTAGCAGAGCTCAGGCACAATGTCTCACCACACAAACCACCATGCCCCCCATCACTAGACTTTTGCTTAGTGATAGAAAAAAAAAAGGTTCTGGTTTTTTTTTAATTTAAACTAACAAGTTTCACAGCCTAAAAGTTTGGTAAGCACTGGTTTGGTTTAGAGTACACTGAATTTGTAAATAGATCTTTTTAATACCCGCCATGATGAATAATGAAACTGTTCAACTACAGGAGAAGCTTCCCATGTGAGATTTCTGCTTGCCATGCAGGAATGTTTGTTAGGGGAAAAATATTGGCAACAGGTTATATTCAAATAACTTCCTGTTTTCTAGTCTGCTGCAGATAACTCATTCAATTGGCCAAGTCTCTTAGGTCATCGGTTGATTTTTAATGAGGAAATAGAGGACCATGTAAATAGAAACAAGTCTTTGCTCAGATCTGAAAGTACAGATTTATGAGAAAAGCATTACATCACCTAATGTTCCTTTTAGTATAAGGAAGTGGAAGAGAAGAGTCATCATACCTAAAGTGAGAATGAAGCTTAAAAAAACCCCTGATCTTGGCTTTCTAACATGTCTCTTCTTGCTTCCTAGGTAAAGTAAGGCATTACTATTTGTTAGTAATCTTTGGGTGTCACAGCATTAGTCACATTATTTCACACACTCCATCTAAACAAAAAGAAAACCAGACAGCAGCAAAACTCGTTTAACTGCTTTTCCTTCTGCTTCATTCAGAATAAGTTTGTAAAAACTCCCAGTGGCATAAAAAATATTCTATCTCGTCTTTCAATACACCTTGCCTTTGGCACATGGAAAAGTTTAAGCTATACTGTATTTTTATGTTTACTTTAGTCAAAATAATTGCTGGAAGAGACACAGGTCCACTAAAATAACTATAATCTATGTATATGAATCAAATGAAGTAAAACATAACTTCAAAATGTATATTTCATTAAAAAATACCATTTTGAAATAATTGAAGTGTGCATAAGCAAATTTATTATTGTGCTGGATTACCAAAATCACTTTCCAGTTTTATTTCCTGACAGACTTCCTAAATAATTTGATGTCAGATTATCTACAGGGTTTACCAGCACCTGCCTCTAATTTACTGTCATTATCACAAACCATGTTGTAAATAAAGGGATTTTTGAATAACAATTATTTCAGCTGTTAAACGTCTTCCTATGTGGTGAAATCTAGACTGTAGTCAATGTGTTTTAATATTGTGTGGTCTTCCAATGTATTCTGTTTTATCAAACCACAATATTTAGCTCTTCTATTTTTCAGCATTAATTCCACAAAAGCAACAACAACAACAAAAAGAGAGCCAAAAAAATTAAGACTCATCTTGTCCTCCAAAAAGTTGTTAGGTCCTGAATTGAGAACCCATTTAGTCTAGTGGTTAAAGCACCAGACTAAAAACCAAGAGACATTGAGTTCTACCCATGCCTTAAGCATGAAATCCAGCTGGGTGACTTTGAGCCAGTCTCTTTCAGCCTTAAACAGGGAAATACAAATACATCTATCTACCAACCAATCTGTCATGCCTCTGTCAGCGTCCCACTCAGGAGAAAAGGTTAACAGCTGGCAGAAAGCAATGCTTCGGAAACAGAGGTTGCGGAGGAAGGTGGGGAAGGGCAGTCAGGTTGGGCAGATTGGGATAGAAGCAGACCCAGAGAGGATAAGTTCGGATAAGGACCCAGGCCCATCCCCTTCCCATCCTAGGCAGTGTAGGCAGGAGAGGAGTTGCATTACTTTCGTGTCACACTCTAGGTCATCACACTATCTGCCAGACCAGTATGGTAGTTTATACTCCATTATCTTCAGTGAAGAAGCCTTCATCATATAGTAGGTTGATTTTGACTGATGATGATAATAATAATTTGGAAGTTTGGAAAACAAAATAAAACCCAATGAAAGAATCAAATGGTTACTACCTGCCATAAGCAAAACGTACAAAATGAAAATATTATATAGCTAGAATAGAAGCTTTATATTGTGAACAAGAAGACAAGAAGGTGGAGACTAGGAATGCACCCAGAAAAGATATGTTTCATAGATATTGGCAATCAAAATGTGATATATGGATTGCTCCTGCAGTTTTTAAGTCTGAGTGCACTGAATTCCTTTCCAAGTCTTTGAAGATTTCAGTAAAATGAAATCTTTGAAAGCATTTTATTGTGGGCTTAAAACTTTCCTCGCACAGAAACCAAATTCCTCCCAGGAAGATTTAAAAAAAAATAAAAGGTTCTAGTGAATTCTTGCATAATGCAAGGAACTTTGGGTTCACACAGGGATGCATTCAACTGGTCTTTATGGGCTTGCTTTCTTAAGGATACATTCTGATCATTTGTCCGGACATTCTGATCTAAGAAGGATCTCTGGCGTTAAAGAGCCATCTGTTATACAACCACTTTTAGTACTCTACTGCTCTTGATTGCCTTTACTAGTTTTTACTGAGTTAATCAACCATGAAAGATTTGCTGACATGGTTGGCTGAATATATTTAATAAATAAAAATATACATAAACTACTACACTTGTGCATAAAGCAACTTTTCCATGAGAGGCCCAGGAAAGCTGCCAACTTCTGCCCCCAATGGCATGAATGCCCTTTGGGAAGGTCCCCAAACTAAGAGCACGAGCAGCTGATATATTGGAAGAAAGGACCAAAGGCCCTTGTATGCCTACAGTAAATCAAAACTTATTCTGACAACAACAGACTACACATTTAGAATAAACAGCCAACTTTTATTTTCTTCCAATCTTTTTCTCTATCTCTGCTGTTGAAGAAAAACAATTCCAAACAAAGGAGATATGCTGGCGTGGGCAAATATGTTCAACTAGCCCAAAATATGTTTAAAACATGAAGATTAAATTGACATGCAAAATCAGCCTCTATACAGTTTGAAACTACTTCAAAATATTTGCAAATACAGAAAATCCTCAACTTACAATACTTCAAAGTTACAACAGCCACGGAAAAGGTGCCTTACAGCCCATCCTCACCAGCATGACCACGATCATATGATCACAATACCAGTGTCTGACATCTATGATGACTGCAATCTCTTATGGTCACATGATCATGATCTGCAATCTTCCTAGTTGTCTTCCAACAAGCAAGATCAGATTTGCTTAACAGTGGTGTGATCACTTAAATATGATGAAAATGGTTATAAAATAAAGTCCAGATGATGACTTCCTTTTTCACTGTGTTGACTTATAATGGAAATTCCAGTCACAGATGTGGTCATAGTCAATAACTACCTGTATGGAATTTTCCAGTCCTAAGAATCTGTCCAGAAACATGAAAGGTAAATGAGAAGACCGCCTTTTCATATTTTGTTGAGGTAAAAATCACCTCACAAAAATAAAATCACAAAATCATTGTTCTGTAGACTAAAAGAAATAAACTTAGGATGGACTTAAATAATAATTAAGGTGGGCTATTTCTTACTTTTTCATTTATCATATGGAATATGGTGTGAATTTATTTATTTTGTAAGGAAAATATGAGTTCCCCATGGAGAAAATTTATTCTTTCATTAACCAGTTATCTAAAAAAAAATTAGGTGTAAAATTCCTTCATCTTAGCACAGTCACCAATTTTCTGTGGCTGTTTCATTCCAAACCCCAACACCGCCTTCAATTTCATTTACAATACAAAATGTTCTCCTGTTAAGTGTTATTCTTTAAAAATCTCCAAATCCAAAACGAACAAAGAGGTCAGGGTTCCTTCCTTATTATTACTATTCAAGTCAAGACATAGACCAACTGGAGATCACCCTGAAATGCATAATAATCCTATGTTGCAATTCATCTAGGAAACAAAGAAGCTCAAGAATTATATTTTGGCTCAGCTGCAGGCAAGAAATGGACATGGTAATCCAGAGAATTAATGTTTAACTTAAACTTTCAACATAGCTCATTCAGTCCTGCTGAATGAATGCAGGCACAGTAAAGACTCACCCTACCTAGAGCTGTGAGAATCAATGCACACACTATCTTTAATGCTGAAATCTGTTAATGGTCAAAAGGACCTATTCCTGTGATGGTGAACCTATGGTACACCGCGGGTTTGGTGTACAGTGTCATCTGTACGCAGATGACACTCAACTGTACATCTCTACACCAAACCACCCCAATGATGC
>JANHFP010009095.1:165627-178089 GCA_032468135.1 Calamaria suluensis
AGGGTCGGGCCAGCCACAGAGAAGGCCCTCTTCCTGGGGGTCACCAATCAACATTTAGCTGCCGATGGGACCCCCAGAAGACCCTCCCTGTGGGTACATATATAGTTCTTGATAGTATTTTAATGGTTTGTTAGGATAGCTTGTTCTAAGATCACGGGATATCGGATGGACTGTAAGTATTTTAACTTATTTTATTTACTACATAAAATATTTAAACAAACAGATGAGAAAGCAAGAACATAAGCATAAGAACATTAGCAGTGCTTTGCTGGATCAGTATCCTGGCCCATCTAGTCCAACAAGAGTTGTTTCAACTCTTCTTCTATTAGACTAGACAACCATCTCTCAGGAATGGTATAGAACAGGGGTGTCAAACTTCATTTTGTTGAGAGCCACAGAAAATAAGGAAAGAAAATATTAAAGAACTTCAAATGTATATAACTCAAAGTACTGTGAATATTGGGGGAAAGACCTTGCTTTCTTACATAAAAAGCAAAAAATTCTGTACAGAAAAACTTGTTGATCTGTCAGCTAAGTAACTGTGTTTTTATCCTTCTTTAGCTACCATAGCCATGTTAGTACCGTAGATGCTTTACTAGGTAAGATCGCCAAATCATATTAAAAAGGAAAACATCCAACATCTCATTTTTCAGAATATCCATCCAACCACAACCTTCTAAATCTTTCTCAAGCCATTCATTCATTCTCCATTCCTTGACTTCTTTTATGATTCAGTCTTCATCCTTTCTCTGTGGGTGATCTAATTTCCATAAATGTTTCATTCATAGTGGTCCTTCATTTTTTTCCAGGCAGATGGTCACATCATCATTTTCATTCATTCTTGACTCTCCAAATGGTTCAAACTGTTTTTCATTATCTTCCATCTCATACAACCATTCATGTCAACTGATAATTTTCCCCCCAGATCACTTTCCTTCAAAATGTTGCATCA
The DNA here is from genome assembly GCA_032468135.1 of Calamaria suluensis. NCBI lineage: Eukaryota > Metazoa > Chordata > Lepidosauria > Squamata > Calamariidae > Calamaria > Calamaria suluensis. The sequence goes on from JANHFP010009095.1 coordinate 166,580, forward strand.
TTTTTTCCAAAAGCAGTTTTAGTTTTTCATGATAACTATTCTGTTTAGTGTAATACATATTGAATAATATGGCTTTTCATTCTATGTGCATATTCAACAAACTAGATTACAAAATTCATATTTTTTTCACCCTTTATTCATAATAATTAATTTCATCTTCATTTCTATGTATGCATTCATTAACTCCTTTCCACGAGATCAGAACATTTACATAAAGATCTTCTTACCTAAATTATAAAACTATAGTAATAACCATACAAAATGCAACATTCCCTCTATACTGTTAAGATTTTGGCACAATTGGCCAGTATGCTACATTTGCAGTCAGAGCCCATTTCTTCTCCAAGTATGTTCACAATATCCAATTAAACTAGGATTATCTATCAAGGGATTACTTTGCATGCCAATACACTGTTGTTCACATGTTACCAACTATGAGCTTTATACAATATACTCATATACTCATAATAATGTACTGTATTATTTACTGTCAAAAGCAGTTTAAAATACATGGAGACAGAACAAGTAGCTAACATTAGGTTTTAGTAACTGTTTTTAAAAATACCAAGTTTCATAGTATTTATTATTACATTAAATTTCATTAAATCTAGGTCCAACTCATGATTGGTATTTTCACCAAATAAATGAAACTGTGTACATTTTCAGAATCAATTTCTTAATAGGGACCACATTTTATTTCCCCCAAAAAAAGTAGTGGTTGATATCTATAAATATATATGAATCAAAACATGCATTACAACCATATTAGAACTATATTTTAAAAGTATGTTGCCATTTTTTAATAGAGTGCAAATTAACAAACTATGTGAACATTTACAATAAAGTCTAGAATATACTCCTGTTGCCATAATAAAATTGAAGTACTATTGAATATTGTATAAATAATTGAATTATTTAAGATTATTATATGCAAATGAAACTTTATATAACAAATCATATTTGACAATGAAACATACTAAAAAAATAGCATCTGACTTGAAAGTAATATTTTGATAGCTATGAAACTTAAAATGTGCATTGATGAATTTATTAAGATAAATAAGAATTATTCTTAGAAAATATAGTCAAACATATTCTAATATATACTGGGTCCTTTCTCTCCCAAACAGAATACACCAAACCACACACAGATATTCCAATGTTAATAATATATTAGATTAAAATCATTTATCCAATATCCTATCAACTAATTTTTCAATTTATAAAATATATTTTGATACCTAATCTTCTTAGTATTTTTGCCCACTGACCACAATTTATCACCATGCTAGGAAACAATTAAATAATGAACATTTTAAAGATGAAAGGACCAAAAGATCAGTATCAAAGGTAAAAAAAAGTCTATAACCAAACACAACCTTCAAACATATAAACATACTGAAAAAGTATTTTTGAAGTATCACATAAAGACGGAGAGGTTTATTTCTTTTCTTATCTATATCTGCTTGATATTTTCTACTGGATTTTATGAGTTTCATCTATTCATTCTTTTTAACAATTGCAGGAGACCTTTTACCTACAGAGCATTTCTTTCTTCCTCTTGCTCTTTCTTCTTTTATGAGACACCTTTTCAAGAACATGCCTACTGCACAAAAAAGGGGTTACTTGAGAAATACAGAATGTATAGTATAATCTATTGTGTTCCTTCTTTAGTTCCCACCTACAGTTTTCAATTTGGTAAGAATTTCTGACATATTGATTCACATTTACTTTTATTATATTCTGCTACAGACAAAAAAGGAGCAATTTATTACTAGACAATATGATTAACAGAAAATAATAGTTTTTGTCACACTGAATTTCATGCTAAACTTTTTGCTTCAGAAATATTCATTTATTTCCATTATCAGTTGAGATACTACATTTAAAACATAAAACAAAAATATTATAGTAAAAATTACTGTAAGAATATGAATTTAGTAAAAATTACCGTAAGAATTACTATTATTCTTTGAGACTTTATAGATGGCATATTCCATAGCAAATGAAGGACCATAGCATAGCAAATATGGTGATAGAGCAGGGGTGTCAAACTGAAGGCCGTCGTCTGGATCTGGCATGCGGGGCTGCCCTGCAAACAGCAAAGGACCAGCCAGCAGTGCCTCTGCCAGTGAATAAGGAGCCTGGGAGCATGGCCCACCCAACATCCGTTTTCACTGGCAGAACGCTCGGACCACCCCAGGCACCCCCGACAGGAGTGATATCGAGTGGCCATGCTTCTCAAACACAACCGTAATGTCGCCCTCAGTGAAACTGAATTTGACATCCCTGCGATAGAGGATCAAGTGTGCAGCTAGAGGATCAAATATGCAATCAGCTAACCTTTAAGTATGGCTTTATATGGAACAGCTACATTAAGCAGGTAGGATATGGGCAGTGTAATGAGGAGCTTTGTGATGAATTATTACATTTTGACTGCACAAACAGTTTGGTACTAAAATTTTAGTCTTGAATTTCTGAAGCTCCATTCCAGATGACTACTCCAAGACTAGAAAGAAGTATTCTAAGACTGAATAAACCTTTGTATTACAGATAAATCTTACCTTACACCATTTGTTACAGTGGCATTGAAAAAAAAAACCTACAACCATTCATTTCCCAGGTTCATATGATCAAAAGTTTTGACCTGGCAACTGGTATGTATTTTTGATGGCTTCAACATTCTGGGGTCATGTGATCACCATTTGCAACCTTGTAACCAGATTTTAATAAGATTCACTTAAAAACTACAGTGATTTGCTTAATAATCATAGCAAAAAAATCCTATTGAAATCAGGTACAATTCACTTAACAACAGCCTTGCTTAACTGAAAATCTAGTCCTAGTTATCGAGGGCTATCTGAATCCATATTCTTTATAAGTAAAATATAATTGTGTGTACTTATGTATGCGCTGCTTGAAAATAGCAGGTCAGCATAGTCAACTGTTTTAGCTTTAGAACAGAGGTGTCAAACTAATGGTCTGTGGGCCAGATTTGTAATACACAGACCACACCCACACTAATTCCGCAAATGGGGAAAATATTGTGAAACATCAGATGATGGCAACATGATGCAGCATGTTTGACACCCATGCTATAGAATGTTAACTGGTTTATTTCAGTTGGTTTTCCCAGCCTCCCCCTCCCCCCCCCAAAAAATGTAGCGCTTTCCCACATGTTTGGAAATATAATTCTTCAACAGCATTTAATTTTGTGAAAGCCTGGGTTTTTTTTATTTTGTTTACAAAATCAAGATCAGCACTCGAGTGCTTCATCTTTTCACATATGGGTTTGTTTATTCATTTTCTCAAAATAGTCAAAATAGTCTTCTACTTTACACATCGAACAGTCAAATGAGCAACTTATTCAAGTAATTTATTTCCCAAAGGATATATTTGTTGTTAATGTAAATTTGCTTTGAATCATAACTGATTTTTCATTTTATTTATTATTATTTAAATAATACTTAATTGCCTAGAGAAAATATTGACTGCTTCGTTTCCTGAAAAGATAAATCCTATTTTGTATGAATATTCTAAAAATGCTGAATATTCAGCCAACAGTACTTCTCTGCTTTCTTCTCTCTGTCACTGAAATTTTAAAAGCCAACAATAAATACATTTTGGCCAGATGATATTGCCAATGACTCCATGGCTCATGGTTTTTCTCCTTGGGTTCCTGACACAGGGACCTCACCTGCATTGGTGTATTAGTGAAATTTCAAACGAATTTATAAATTTGTTAAGACAACTTCATTTTTCTTAATTTGGACTTAAACTGGTATCAAACATGCATCATTTCATTTTTAAAAATATAAGAATATTCCTTTATATCTTCTACCATTATATATTTCCTTCTTTAAAATAATCCAATAATTCACACTCAAGAATTACTGTTGGAAATATCAATTATCACCTTTATCAGTTTTGAAGGAAACATGCTAGAATAAACCTTAAGGAAAAAGTATCTTAAAAATTCTTGTTAAATTGCGTAGGTGAAATTTGTATTCAGCAGCTCACTTAATGGTATTAGCCACTTCTTCCCCCAACACAGAATGACACTTGTGATTACTATGTTGGAAACCTGCAGAAGCCTGATTGTGAAAACTGCTTAAAATAATAGAACAAAGAGGTTCTATGAAATATTTTTATAGATGACAGTTTGACATATTTCATTAAAATTAGATGTAGCAAAAGATAAATAAGGCTGTAACAGTATTAAAACCAAGCATGTTGTACAATTATCCCCTCCCCCAAAAAATCTTCTTATAAGCCAACTGTCATGTTTTAATGTGACATTTCTACAACAATCATAAGAATCAAAAATGACCAAAATAGACTCAAAAATAAAGGACCAAAATTGCAATGAAAAGATTTCTCAGTGTAATAATTTTAAAAAGAAATATTTAATGCTCATATTCACAAACACTAGTTCATTATAGCAACAGCTTGAGACTGCTGGTAGTTTTGAAAAATAGATGAAAGGTTTAGCTCAAATTTTCTTGAACTCAAGTTAGTTCTCTAATAAAAAAAACTATTCCTTCTCATAGCTGATATAATATGCAACTACAGTACTATATTAACTTCTTTTCTCTAATATTGGCCCAGGAAATGAAAACAGATCTTGGATTAATATACACCAATCAACGGTAATTTTAGACACCTAAAGATTATATACATTGCTAACTGCTCTTACGGTAACAATAATTTAGAATTTTGCTATAATTTGTTCAAGCCATTCCAGTCCACCTTATGGAAGAACTCAAGAAAAAAAATGAAAATTATTCCCAATAATCAACCTTAAACAATGAATCAGCATTATATTTGTGTATATTCTAGCCTTCATAACAAGTTTTAGGACAGGTTTTAGAAAGAGAATTTTGATTTTTCTGTACTGAATTTTCCTGACACAGATGGGAATTTTGTTTGTTATTTAGTTTTAGCTATCATTTCCAACTTTTTTTGTTTGCTATTTACAGGTAGACAAGTAGAATATAAAAGTGGTCTTAGTTTCAGAACTATTAGTCAAAAAATAAATTAAAACGTCAAAATTTTCTTAAAGGGTCATTTACTGGAAACAAGACCATCTGAGCTGCAATTAGCTAAAGTTTAAAATGGAATACGACTCACCACAATGGCCCATAAGGTTGCATGTAGCTTGTATATATACTACGCTTTGGATGTTAAAGTAAAATGTCCAGTTGTCAAATAGCAATAAATGGAAGTGGGAGTAAGATTAAATTATTTAAGTGGCAATAGATAGCAGATATAGTTTTTAGCTAAAATCTCATTATTCAGTTCATCAGCTTAAATGAGCTTTTCTTTTCTTATTTAACAGTCACAGTTTCTTAGAAGATATGATAGGCAACAGCAAGAATTATTATTTTTGGGTGGCATCTATCAATTTTTATAGTTTCATAATAATGCAGATGCAATGTCATAGAAAAGTATTGACAACCTATACTGTTACAATGAAACTTTTTTTAAAAAATGAATAAACAATTTAATTAATAAATGTTTTAATCAAAAAAACCTTTAAAATCTGGTCCTGATCAATACATTATATCCAGAAAGAAAAAAGTAGAATAAAACACAACTATAAACTTCCTTTATCCAGTATCTGAAGACCTGCTACACCCTTTATAATGAATACACATAAAATAAACATTGGTTACTTACAAACTTCCCCTTCTTGGAAGGCTCAGCTCCTTCTGCAAAAGTAGGAAAAGAGTATTTTACTATGAGATCCCAAAAATATAATAACATTTTGGTTGTTACTATTATTTACTTCAGTTCCCATGATATGAGGTTTAACCATTTTAGCCAATGACAACATTGTGGATACAAAGAATATCAAAATACACAATATGTAAACTAAACCTGTAATAAACTGAATAGTTTAATTACAATGTATGGATACTGGGTAGGACTGAGAAAAATCATTGAAACATCTAAGGACACAACCTGGAAATAAGGGGAACAGCATCATCGGAGTCTCATTTAGAAACTTTTAGAGCCTGACATTGATTAAATGTTTATCAGTAACAAGATCATCCTGTCCTCTGTCAAATTTTCAGCCTAAAAGCGCACAGTAAAAATGACAATTAATATCACAAGATCAAGAGCAGTAAATAGAAGTAGGGCTAAGAATTATGAATCATGGTGCACATATGTCAAGAACACATATGTGTTAAGTTAACATTTGGTAGTAAGTTATTTTAAAAGTTTTTGATAACAGCCACAAGTTTGAAGAAAAAAATAGTAAAGAAAAAAAATAGTAAAATGAAAAAATACAGTATGTTTGCCTAGAATGAGATAAAGTGTTACAGGAAAAACAATTAGCTGGGGAAATAAACTTTTTGACACTTCCAATAACATTGGAATGAATTTGCTTCTTCCTGTCTGATAAGTTAATAAAAACAGAAATTAAAAATTAAAAACTTATATAGCTGTATCTACTTCTTTCAGATCCTGGGACTCCAGAAAATGTTCCTAGTCACACTAAATTTTCTCAGTTACTTAAGACAAGGATACGACTACAATGGTTTTCAGGTTTTTTATTCAGTCTCTGGCATGAAGGATGGCCCATTGCATATTGGGAACATCACCTATTGAAAGACACAGCTTTGTCGTCTCAGCTGCCAACTGAAGGAAGATGAGTAAAGTGACTAAAAATACCACCCCATGAAACAGTACAATCTCGTCCTATACTTATTCATTGGATTTTGAATTATTCAAGATCTTTCACAACAAAGTCAATAACTTCCCCTTTATTTATGAATGTAGAACTAAAGTTTTAGATTTTATTTTTTTTTACTTTATTTATTTTGTCAATTACATATTAGGTAATATATATAAGGATAAGCATGAATTGAGTACATGAAATAAAAGTACATAAAATGAATACAAATAAAGAGAACATTTGGACAGGAATGGTAGGCATGCTGGTGTTCTTATGCACACCCCTTACTCTTAGGAATGGGGTGATGTCAACAGTAGACAGTCTTAGGTTAAAGTTTTTTGGGGTTTGAGATGAGACCACAGAGACAGATAGTGCATTCCAGGCATTGACCACTCTGTTGCTGAAGTCGTATTTTCTGCAATCTAGTTTGGAGCGGTTCATTTAAAATTATGTAGGCAAGCAGTAGGTTACAAATTATTCTGTCCTCATCTGCTATCTAACATCTAATAATAATACTTTGCACTTTATTCATAGTATTATTGGTCATACAGCCAATTGTTTAGACTGGAATTTTATCAACCTACTGAGTCTTTCATAAGGATCTGGGATAAGCAGGTGATCACTGATGGTGTTAAAAGGTATTGTTGCAGAAACTAAACTGTTCCAAGCAAAAGCTACTGTTGTGACCTGTAGACCACCAGCCCCTACAGCAGTTGAATCAGATGAGGAAGCATGGGAGTCCGGATTAGTATCAAGGCAACCTGAGAGCTCTGAGGGGGAAGTGGGAATAGAACTGGCAGAGAGAAAGGGAGAGAGGGACAGGCAGAGCCTGGTTTGCCAGTCACCCTTCAGATGGAGAGACAACAGCTCCCAGGATGGGAGGAAGAGGAGGAACAGCTGGATCCAGTGCCTGATACACGGATGCGCAGAACTCAGTGGAGAGGAGAGCAGTGGAAATCTGTGGGCCAATCCTTGGGAAGGTAGAGCCACCTCTGCTAGCAAAGCCCTAACCTAGCTCTGGGGATAAAAGGCAGGGGGCAGAGGTGAATAGATGTGGCAGACAGCTATTCATCTCCCTGCTGGACAGACTTGTAAGCCTGCAGTGAAAGAGAAACTTTTTGCCAGGGCTGCTGGCACTACCAATAAAGGAATCATTGATTTAACTACAGAGGGTTTGGCATGTTCGGGGAGCTGGGTCAGAATAGCTGCCTTTTGCAATTGACTGATGGTCAATGCCAATGGTGTTCATATGATGCTCCAATTGTTTTTTGAATTGCATCCAAGACACCTATGACTGGTGGTACTAGTTTTACCTTTTTTTGCCACAGATATTCCATTTCACATCTTTGTATTTTGTTATCTTCTCCAGTTTTTCCTGTTCTATTCTGCTGTCCCATGTATTGCAATATCCACTACTCAGACTTTTTTGTCTGCCTTATAACAACTGTTAAGCCTAGGAAGTTAAATGGCAAACATCTGTTTGAGTTCTAAACTACCAAATCACTTTATCTCCTTCATTTTCTATTACTTTGTCTACTTTGTAGTCCCACCGGTTCTTGCTTTAATGGCAGTAAAACAATATTTTTTGCAGATATTCCAATGAACTATTGTTGCTATTTTGTCATGCCATTGTTTGTGTTCAGTCTATGCAAATTTCTTGAAACAGGTAGTCCACTGCTTCTTTTTAGAGGTAGCATTTGATGTCTATCACTGTCTTCTTAGTCCTTGCTTTCTATGCATTTGTTCATAAGGCTTAATCTTGTACAATCAGGATTAGCCCCCATTCGTTCTTCACCTTTCCTGCTGTTAGCCATTGCCAGGTTTTTTTTATATCAGTAAGCCTTCCCAACTCAGTATACTAGTTTCATTGCATCTTCTTTGCTGTCCTTCAGATATTCTTCCAATGCCCTTTTCACCCTTCTTCAACTATCTGGTGTACTTGTAACTTTCATACCAACCTACACTTATTGGTATACAGAGTCTGTCAGTGTTGCTACTTGGATGAAAGGCACAATTCATTATAATTATATGTTTTGGTCTTCTTATGCAAGGATTCCAGTTCTGTTTCAGTCAAATCCATTGTTCTAATTGTGTATCAAGTGGAATTGCCAGGGCAATAATTGCCTGGATGGCATTTCCTCTACTGATTTTAGACTTTTAAGACTTCTTCACTTTCATATATTAGATGTATTCACTACTAACCGTCTTCTTGACCTCCATATTTTTGATGTTAATAGGAGGAAGTCTAGGTATTTGTAGTGATCTTCTTTATCCAGACTCTTGATGTTATTTCTCTAAGGCATTTTCAATTTCCACTATTTTAAGCGTAGCACATTTTCCCAGGACAACTCGATTGCAACATTCTGGACATATATATGGACAGTGTTGAGCGGTGATTTTATTTCAAATGGAGTTTTTCCATTCAGCTTCATTCAGATCATCCATGTAAAGTGGGTAGGATAGCCTGACAGATGAATCTGATGTCTAATAGCCATGGCATAACTTGTCCAGTATCATTGACAGAGGACTCTGTATAATGACAATCAGTAGTGTTGATACTGAGACTCCATGAAACATTCCTTTCTTGACGTTAAGATCTTCTAGTCTATCATCATGGACAAGCAATTATGTCTTCCATCATGCCCTCGATCTTTGCACAAAGTTTCCACTGTTTCTACTGACTGTTATTTCTAGGTACTTGATTATCCAATAATCAGGAGTTTTCTTAAAACCAATCTAAGCTACATTCAAATTGGTCTACATTCTCATGCAGCTTTCCAATATCATCTTGTCATTTAGGAATTTATCTTTTGTTTCTGTGCTGATGGATGGTTTCCTTTCTGCTCAGATGGAAAGAGATTGTTTTCAGCTAGATGGCATTGGACTATTTCAGTCACAACACCAGTTATCTATTGTATAAATTATTGGTAAGCAGGGCATTGACCTGGAATTGCCTGATTCTGTTCCTTTATTTGCAGAATTCTTCATTATCAGAAAGCTTTTGCTATATTTTAAGCAATTTTCAATTTTATCTCATTGCAGTATGTTGTTAAACTGTGATTAGGTATAGACAGGTCAGAAGTTTCAACCAAAAACTATGCAGTTTATTTTCACCTGGTGCTGACCTATTCTTGATTTTCTTTACTCTTTTCTCCACCATTTCTGCTGTATTACACATTTTTTTTTAATTCCATCTACTTTATTTTTATCTACATCCTTTATCCGAGTGGTATTCTGACTGAATTTCTTTTGGTTGTTCCATATCTGTGCTCAGAATTGCACCGTTTATACTTTGTCTGGTATTGGACATTGTAATCATTCTGTAGTTGCCCAACACCCAAAGACTCTAATATATTATTTTAAAATCATTAGAGCAGAAGCACCTTTTTCAGGGTCACATGGCTGCTTCAGAAGCTACCCCTAACAGCCAGAACCATAAGTCTGGAAAAATATAGTTCTGTTTAACTATTTATCTTACACACTTTATACATGTTCCTAAACATTTCAAAACATCTCTTTTGAGGTTTTGCACAACAGTACTAATTACATGCCTTTTCCCCTACCTCTTTAAACTTACATAAAATTTACCTATATACTACTGCAAGGAAGAAATATATTTCAGAATCTGTTTTGCCTACGAATACTATATACCTGTGGGTATATTCCATATATGCTTATGGGTAAGCCAAGAGTTTTAGGCTCCAAAGTACAAAGTAAATTTGGGTTACCTACAGATAGGCTTGTCCACAAGCATTTATGGTAAAACCTTTTTTTAAGTACCCATATATACTCACAAATTACCTGAACCAAAATACCATGAAAACTGTGCCACCCATGGCTAATTGTGAAAAACTGAAATAGTTTATGTTCTGGAAAACAAGATATATTAATACAAACTATAAAATAAAATAAACAAACAATCCCTCAGAATTAATTGGGAAAAAAATGAAAATTTTGAGAGCTATGTGCAACCCAAAAAATGTCAGCTGACAAGGACTAGAAAAGTGATAGCTAACCTTTTCTGGATTGAGTGCCCGAGGAGCACACGGGGGTGGGGAACACCTTTTTTGCCCTCCCCAGGCTCCTAGGAAGGCTCCTACTGGGCCCACCATGCCATAAGTGGTAGGAGTGCATGGGATCGTGTGTATGTGCGGGAGTGGGGCACAGAGAATTATGGGTGTGGACATGAGCATGCACAGCCCCCTGCACTCCCCCGCTTTTGGCACGCCGTTGCAACAATGTTAGCCATCAAATTATAAATAAAAAGACTGTCAAACTGGTTTGGACTTAAACATTCTTTCAAACTAAAGTATAATAATAACTTTCTCTTAAAACAATTATTATTATTAGTTCTACTACCATTTTCTTTTTTAGATATTTTTGGTTATAGAAGGATATTTAAAAAATTATTAGAAAGCAGATATATTATTCAGAAAGAATGTATATATCAATGATAACTTAAATAAAGATTGTGCAATATAGGATAGTTTAGTTCATTTTCATTGTCACTAGATCTGAAGGACATAAGAGACAACACTTTTCCATACCTTTATAATGTTTCTCTATGTCAACAGTCAAAACTGACCAAAAATAGAAAGGAACAAGAATTTTCTTAAAATAAACAAATATTTTGCAATCCTAAATTCCAGATTAATTCATCAGGAATAACTTTAATCCCAAATTTGATATGGGTGTGATTATAAAGATAAAATAATCTTTTAGCAAAAGCAAACAATAACAATAAGAAGAAATCCATTAAAAGGTCACTTCTTGCCTAAATACATAACATGGATTTCTTGTATGAGCTACACCTGTGTTTTTAGAGTAG
>JANHFP010009097.1:0-11486 GCA_032468135.1 Calamaria suluensis
GTTTTAGAGGGCCCCCAAGATGTTTTCCTTCGTAGGTGAGGCTGGTATCGTGGATCTTCCCCCTCAGCCTCAACCCCTCTTTTTGCTCAAGAAACCAAGAATAAACTCTGTTGGATCTTTATATTCACAAAGTTGCATTAACCTATGTATAGTTTGTGAAAAGAAGGAGAAAGAGATGAAACTAGCGGTACTAAAAATGTTGATGTGGATATTGAAGAATTTTATTTGGTACACATTTTTAAGTTACCAGATCAAACATTGTTGAAGCAATGATGACCACTAAGACTCATGTCAAGGAAAAGGTCAGAGAGATATTGCTGTCGGGTCGTCACCAACCCGACAGCATGAAGAAGCAGGAGGATTGACTGGAATTCCAGAAGCCATTCCATCTTGGGCTTGTTAAAGTATGATACCTGCTTCCTGGTCCTCCCCAGGGGTTAGGGAGTGATCGTGTGCACGGGTGTGGTGTAGGGAGGCGGTTGCGGAGCACGGGGTGGGGTTTAGTAAGGCGGCGGTTAGTTAATGATTTAATTGCACTAGGATTGGTGGGCCTATATTTGGGCTGGGCGTCGCCAGTCAGTTAGTGTTTGCTTCACCCGAATTTGACTATCGCGGCTGTCTGGTTGTAACGGCGTATCACCGAAACTAAAGAAGTTCTATTTTGCATATGAAACTAGGTGTTATTATTTTCGTGGAGCTACAATGACGACCTGACAATTGCTAAATATAGTTTAAGAAAGTTACATAAGAATAGTACTCTAATTATCCTTTCCATTTGGCTGGAATTCCAGGTATCATAGATTATAGACAGGTCTGTGCCAAGGTTCAAAATATTCACAAAGTATTTTGTATAAATATAAATGTCATGTTTTATAATGTGAAAAATAAATGATGTGCATATCATTTCATATTATGTGTTTTGCTTAATGGTATGGTTTATCAGCTCAGATTGCAAACATTTCAATTAAGATATCAAAACCATTGGGCATCCTTTTATTCTATTTTTCCAAATCTTGTATAAGGAGGCAAATATTCTGTCAAATTTTATACAGATATAAAGTTTGGAATGAAAGTGCAGAAATGAAGTGGATCATTTATAAGTGATTTTAGGAATATTAGCTTAATGTGTATATTGGTATAAGGAATCTATAAAAAGTTAAATGTGCAAAGAAAAAAAGTAGATCTTTTTATATGGTTCTTCCACAGTAATGTTGCAAGTTTTCTATTACTTATAAGGATCAGAACATGGCTACAAGTCAGAATTTGCAGTTCTCCCCTGTCACAATGGGTTTTTCCACTCAAAATTTGTTTACAAAAAATAGAAAAATCTATTTGAAACACACCAAATAAATCACAGATTAATGAGGCAATTTGGAAGACTACTTTAAAATTGAAATTGACCACATCCCAAAGTGAAATTAATTGAATTTAAGGACCAAGGCTTACTTTGTTAAATTTTCTTTTAGAAAAAGAAGTTTCTATCCAAAGAAAATGGCTAAATTTTGCTTTTCACTGATATAAAAACTTTGACACTAAAGAATTGTCCTCTTGTTCAGAAAACGATTCATCATATGAGTTTCCAATTGTGGCATAAAGTCAGAGAGGCAAGGTACCAGCATACCACTTCCTACATAATCTATGAGAAGCGGTCCCTAGAGACAACGTGATGTTATAAAAGATGCCTATGGGATTTTTAAAAATAAAAATAAAGCAACAATACAAGCAGCATACATAGGGATACATGATATCATGTATTACATGTCTTGCCTTATAAGTATGTCAAATAGGCATCTGGAGGGCCAGTTAACTCACACTGAGAGTGATGTGCACTTGAAATGAAACAAGACTATTAATAGGTTTGTCAGGCAAGGAAGCTGCAATTCAAACTACCAAGCCAATCATCTGGCAGGAGCAAGTGGAAGAATGATTAACTTGACGTTAGCAATATTTCACAGCTTTTGAACCTGGGTAGGTAAAAGCAGGTAATTATTGTAGTCACCCAAGGATAGAAAGAGGAAGCAGGTGTTCTGCTGCCAGCACATCTCAGACTGCAGTTAATTTGGATACAAATGTAGCTACTAGAGATAGGCCAAAATATTTGGGGCAGCTGAATTTTTGCCATGTCAATTTGGGAATTATAATTGAGTTTTTCCTTTACTTTTTTTTTTTGCTTCTTCGGCCAGAGCGTTCCTAATGCCCTCCTTATTGTTGTAAAACTTTATAGAAAATAAGTAAACATTAACTTTTTACACTGTTGATTGTGTCCTTTTGATGTATTTGAAATCATTTGCTTTAAGACGCTCATGTCGTTGTATTGTTGGCTGACAAATCCTTCCACTGGCAGGTTTATTACTCTTACTCACTGAACAGTGAAACAGATTGAGGAAGGACCGGTTTGTCAGCTTGCTTCACCAAGATTTTTATAGATTGCAATAGATGAGAAGATTGATTAAAAGAGGAAACTGTGGAGTTATGGATTTAGAAGGAAAGTTGGGAAAATTGTTTTTTTTTTCTATGATCTTTCTGTCATTTTTTTCTCCGGCCATAAGAAACTGTTGTTATTTTCAGTTTTGACATGGAAAAAAATCTTTTTTTTAAAGATGTGTACATTCATCTCTTCAATTGTTCATTTATCACTTTTTAGGTTTCCGGTTGAAGCAGCTTGGTATTTCACGACACATGCTTTATATTAATCATATGTAATATAGTTATACATAAATTTATGATAAATACATTTAATGCCTGAATACAAACTGGGCAGATATGACCTTGTAAATGACCCTCACTCTGTCAAGGATCTAGGAGTACTCATTTCAAAAGTTCTAAGCCCCAGAGCTCACTGTAACAGCATTGCTTAAAAAAGCATTAAGAGTTGTTAACCTAATTTTGTGAAACTTCTTCTCTGGTAACATTGTACTGCAAAGCAGGGCATACAAAATCTTTGCCAGACCAATTTTATAATACAGCTCATCATCCTGGAATCCATACCATATAACGGACATTAATACAAATGAGCAAGTCCATAGGTATTTCACAAGAAGAGTAGTGTACTCCTCTTCAGACATCAGACACTGATGCACAATGATGGTCCTCTAATTGTTGGTGATTCACATCTGCATGCAATCCTTATTATTGCCTTGTTGAGAGTTAAAGTTCAAGAACATCAAGAATTGTTAAACCCCACTCCTTCGTGAAAGAATAACTTTCACTCCATTTCAAGAGGTAAAGTACTTTTACTGAGAGTTGAAGGTAGTTAGGCAATAAACAAGCAGAAACTGGCAAGCACGGGAATAATATACAATATATATCCCAAAATCCCTCCCCCCTTTTAGGCAAGCAGCCAATCCCTCATGTTCATATATCTTGTGGACAATACGTTCATATATCATGTGGACAATACGTCGGACAGGGGTGGAACATCCATCCGGGTATCTTTGTAACGGAATGTCCAGACTCATATTTCTTGCCACGTAGATAACTTTCGAGCCATCTTTCTTCTCCTGGAACAATACAGGGGCTGTAATCCTAGGTCAGGCGGGCTGGAAAAATCCCCTCTCCAAGTTTTTGTCAATGAATTTTCTTAATTCGGCTAATTTATTAGGGGTCATGTAGTAGAATTGGGGTTTAGGGAGTTTCTCCCTGGTAAGATTTCAATACTACATCAGAGCCTTTCTCACTAAAAGCTCCTTTTAATTCCCAGAATTGGTTAGGGATCCTCTCCACTCTCTCAATGTGTTCAGTAGCCTAAAAGGCACTCTCTCCCCCCGAGTCCAGGTTCACTCATCAATTTTAGTTCATCAGTTGGGGGTATTTTGGAGCGTATGCGTAACCAGCGTTTCCTCCAATCTATGAGTGGGTTTCACTTTTTGAGGCAAGACACTCCTAAAATAAGGTTGTTTTCCATGCCAGGGGCCACTAAAGCTTATCAGCTTGGTGTGAGTCCCCATGCACATCTCCACTAGTTCACTTTTAAACTGGACAGCTGTACCCCACCCCATATGGATCAATCTAACTGGCAAAACTCAATGGCAGTTTTAAAATTCCTTACCTTTAGCCCCATTTTATCAACCACTCTTTGGTTTATCGGGAAAATCCAGAGTACAAAAGGGCTAGCAGTTTGCATTGGACTCCTGTGTTTGGGACTGTAAGTTCTACTGGAATAAAAATAGGGTATCCCCACTGACTTACCAGGTCATTGTTGCTGTCTGTATCTGATTCAATGTTCACAGTGGCCACGGGGTGGGCGGGGAGTGGGTGGGGAGTACTACTGCTGGGATTTCCTCTTCATCAGCCTTTCTGCCTCTTAACGCATTCTCCCAGGGTTTTACTTTTCTCTTGTCCTTTCTCTTTTCACCATTAGGGGTCGCCTTCCACCCAAACTTGGCATAGCAATCTGCTGCTTTGTGCCCGTCCCTCCCACATTTGAAGCATGTGGTAGCACACTTCTTTGGTTAGTGGACTTTTTCCATGGTTTTTTCTCAACCTGTCCCCACTGTCTTTGAAGCTTGCCTTTATACTGGGTCTGCCGGTAGTGGGTGCAGAGAAGGTCCATTTCTACATTCGCCACTATGGCATACCAACTTTGCAAATCTCTAGTGGTCCCTCGAGTACAGCAATTCATGTATACTTCCTCATATAGGCCATCTTTGTAATGTTCTATTAGGGAGATCTGGGACCAATCTCTCACATATCTCACTAGGCTGTGAAATTCCTTGTTATATTCTGCCACAGATCTACCCTCTTAGGTTAGGTTTTTCAGCTTGGCTCTAGCTTTTCCCTCTGCTGAAAGATCTTCAAACTGCCAATGGAGGGCCATCATAAACTGATCATAGTCTTCCAACATGGCAGAATCTTCCTCATGCAACCCGACTGTACATTCTTCTGCTTAACCATCAAAAGCAGACATAATGCATTGCACCTGGGCCCTACCTGATGGGAAGTTCTGCCGATAGTCCTCCATGTGGTTCCACACTTGAGTGAGGAAAGCCAGTTTTTTTTAGGCCTCCGTTGTATCTGGTTGGGAGAGGGGGGCTATGAGGGCCCTTTGCTTTGCTGGGGAAATCACTCAGGTGGCAGCCAGAGATGGTTCCTCCCTCCTAATATCTCTTCTTGGAGGTCTGGAATGTGCTTCCTTTGGGCTGCAGATCCCCCTTCTTCACCCGGTTGGTTTTCCTCATCCCCTTGGGTCAGTTCATACCTTTCATCTCTCTGAGCAGCCTCTTGAGTCTTCGTCTGGTCACAGTAACTCCAGAGGGGATTTCCTCTTCACTATCCATCTCTCCTACACATAAGGATAATTTTGGCCAGGCTCTGTTTTTCTCCAGGCTCAATTTCTCGAACCTCTCTGATGCCTCAGCCTCTCTTGCCATCTGAGATGCTGATGAGCTCTCAGGCCCCAAGCCCCATCTCGAGGGCTGTCTTCCTCTAACATTGTGATGCATGGTTACCAAGGTAGGGTTAGCTCCAGGTTAGCTGTTTCTGGGAAGATTCTACTTAATGTCAAACCCCACTCCTTTGTGAAACCCAGGAAAGAATAACTTTCACTCCATTTCAAGAGGTAAAGTACTTTTACTGAGAGTTGAAGGTAGTTAGACAATAAACAAGGAGAATCTGGCAAGCACGGGAATAATGTACAATATATATTCCAAAATTTATTCCAGGCCCTTGGGAAAGACTCGATAGCTGGATAACAATGCCAAATCAAGTCTAAACATCTAGTTGACTTCAATGAACCATAATAATCCACCACTCACTGGCTGAGATGGTTTGGCGAATATCTGCATAATTCCTGCAGAAGAGAAAGGTTCTTGATTATTATTGTTGCATCCAGCTTGTACTCTGTTTTCCTTTTCTGAATATATCTGGCCTCCCTTTGAATCCTCTTCCTTATCTTTCCACCATCTGTTTATAGCATGGGATGTCGCAGGTATAAACACCATACTCCTTTATATGGACAATTTGAAGCTGTTTGGGAAAACACCGTCTGAAATAGAATTGCTGTTCAGTGGTGTCTTTTTGTACATCCAAGATATTTGGACTTTGGATTTGACAAATGCACCACATTCACCATCACACAGAGAAAAATAGTGAAAACTGAAGGAATCAATATGCCCTATGGAAATAACATCAAGAGTCTGAGTGAAAATGATCACTACAAATACTTCACACAGACTGACTACAAGCAACAGCATGACAAAATAGCCAAAATGTAAGACCTGCAAAAAAAATATAATTTGTCTGCAAGCAAAAAATTGGTGGGACCACAAAATAGAAAAAGTCAAAAAAAAAAGTGAAGAAACTAAATTGCTCTGGAACTTTAGAATTCAAAGATAGGCACCTGCTACATATCACTCCACACTTAACAATTGTTGATAAGAAATAGAAAAATGTCTGGAGAGTGGACATGGCAGTACCTGAAGATAGCAGAATAGAAGAGAAAGAACTGGAAAAGATAATAAAATATGAAGACCTGCAAATAGAAATAGAATGTGGCACAAGAAAGCAAAGGTAGTATCAACAGTAATAAACAACTGGAGCACCACCTGAACACTATTGGCATTGACAAATTCACTATCAGTCAATTGCGAAAGGCAGCTTTATTTGTAACATCCTGTTATAAGTTTATCAAACATACACATCTGTTTATCTCAGGTCTTTACGAAAGACTCAATAGGTGGACAAAAAACAATAATGCACCATGGAAACACCATTGGCGTTGACAAAATTGCCACCAGTGAATTATAAAAGGCAGTTTTACTTGGAACAACTTACATTCATCTGCAATATCTGTAATACCATCAGCCATTTGCCTATCCTTAGTCCTTGGGAAGGATACAACATGTAGATAAAAATACCAAATCTAGTCTGGACATCTGGCTGACTGTGCAATGAACCATAACAGTTTAATCACATCAATTATAAAGACGTTGCCCTATTTTCGTATGTCTGAACTTTTAACTATTTGTAATTGGCATACTGCAAAAATTCATTATTTAAAGAAACAAAGTTTATACGACAATGTAGTTATCACTACATTTATGCATTGTTTGACATGCAAAAGAATTAATAAGGGCATCCTGGCTTTTCTTTTCAAATGTAACAGGTAAATATCACACCAATGGTTTTGTGTAAATAACTTATCACTGTAAAAGTTTTCTATTAATTATGTACCCTATTTTATCTATTTATTGGGTTTCATATAAGATATATTATATTTTTTTTCTGAAAGTCTGAGCATATTTACCCTTCTACCTGCCTACATAAGCAAGCTTATCTTTGCAATACACATTGCTTCTTTGCAACCTAATTTTGACTTTGTTCATGAATAAGCTTTTTATTGACCCTCCCCCATCTATCCTGTAATATAAGACATTGCATTACTGCTTTAAAAAAAAAGATTTATTTTATTTGCTTAGGAAATGGTTTAAGTTGGAAATTAATGTGTGGGTGTCGGAGAAAAATATGTCTTTCAGTAAAGAGGTTTATTCTAGTGTCATTTTATTTTATGACTGGGATCCACTGTAATGTTGCTTTTGACCTCTCAGTTGTAGCTAACAGACTTCATCTAATATACTCATGCTATCTTGACTGATAAGCTAAGGCTTTCTGAGATTTAAAAATAATAAATTCTTTATGAAATATGTACTTTCAGTTTTAATTTGTAAAAGTTTAAAGGTTACATTTAATGAATTTGAGGAAGTCAGATGCTCCTTTGAGTTTCATCAAACTTGATTTTTGTCTTATTTTGTTATGCGTGAAAATACACAGTCCTGAGATAATCTTTATAAGCTACATAGCTCTGGGTTATTTTTGGAAAAAAACTTGAGATAAAAGAGATATAACAGTTGAGGAAAAGGCAGCTCAGCAGTACAGCAATAATTTCCTGGCAGTTGAAAAAAAAGGACAACTTTATTATTACAGTACTTTCTTGAAGTCCATGTCAACAAAATGTCAATCCTTTGAGGTAAGCCAGATCAAGAAAAAGACACCACAAGGATTCCAGGAATACTACCTTATCACTGAAGGGTCTTCTATCAGCATCTTGAAAGAGTATTTCTCTCCTCATCTTGTACCAGACAAAATCAAGGTGAGACTTTCCTTCCCATAAATTCCACTTTCCAAGAAATAAATTGTTCTTTTATTTGTCTTTCTTAATGTGCATTCATTCATTCTTCCTTGAAGTAATCCTTACATTCATTTACACAAAATAATAAAGTATTTACTCTATCAACTCAGAAATAATGATATTTAGCCAGCTTTGTAAATTCTATCATCGTTACCAACTAATACTCTGTTGTGAAAGAAAATGCCATACCTGTGATGACTTGGCTTGAAGCAAACGAAAAAGCAAGAAGTTATAAACAAACAGTCTTTATTTCAAAAAGCCAATTGCCTTCTTTCTCTCTATGTTGGTTTACTTCCAAAAACAAAGTGGATAGTTGCTAAGAAAAACTCTGGCTGCTGTTCAGAGGTAATTCTTAGATAACACAAATAAAATTGGCTTAGGAAATCTTACCCAGGAAGATGAGGTCACTGAGAAGCTATCACTGCAAATTCAGTCTTTGATTCTGGAACTGCTAATCACAAACTGACTAGCTTTAAAGGTTTTAGCTCAGCTGCATCCCATTCCTCATTTCTTCCTGAGAAGAGCTTTTTCTAACGTTCTTTTGTCCTTGTGTCTTGGATCAGCTACTCCCAGTTCCTCTTCTGAACTTCTGAAATATACATCTAACTATTCAGAGGATCTAATTGCCTGATGGTTTTCAGACAAACTTTATTATCATTGTATTAATGGAGGTTTCTGAGTTAGCCAGGCCATTTTTGTTTATGTTAACCTTGATAGTTTGCCTCACACAATCAAGTGTCTCTCAGATAACATGCCAAGGCTAGCCTTCCAATCAAGGTATTCTGACCCACATATTTATAGACTACATGAGTCCCAATGACCTTAAATACCTAAATGTAATAATCCCACTGCATTTTTAAGTGTAATTAGAACAATCTAATTGATACAAATTGATATGGAATACTCCCCTGCCTTCTTAATTTCAAACTTTAAGCATGTTGGAAAAGATGGAATAGATAAAAAATCAGTTTTTAGGCAGAAATCAAACAGCTACAAAATATAGACACATCACTGATGGGTTGCTCCTGGTTCAGACCAGTTTGGGTGATTCGGTAGTGATGACCAGATGACGTCACCGACCCACCCATGAGACACATCAACTTGACAACATATGCTCCTTAATTAAATGCAGGAGAAGAAGGGGTTAAATGCTCTAGAGAAATATGTGAAGGAGACAGGATCAAAAGGTAACAGTCTTTTGCTCTCCATGGATGCATATGTTGAAATGCTGGTGGAATACATTACACAATAGATAGTGCGTGATTCTCCTTTCAGTTTAATTTCTCCAAAGGCTAACACACATCTGAGCAGGAATTGGAGACAAATGAATGCTTCTTTTCAGGAGGGATTAATGTTAGCCTGAATCACAATATACCATATTTATCTGAAAGGAAAATAAGCCTTCTTTTAAGATAGCTCCATTGCCCCAAAAGACATTTAGATATAAAAACAAACACAAAACTTTCTTGGTTCAGTAGCAATGTTCTTGGTGAATCTAAAACTGGTTTCCATTTTTAATGTTAAATCTGGTGGGTGTTTTTTTAAAAATCACTAAATAAAAACCCAAAGAGAATGAAAGAAAAGGATACAGAGGTAGTTTGGGAAGTAACTGAATTATGAGGCTTTTAACAAGAGAGCGCAAAGTGAAATTCAATGTAGGTCATTGTGAGTCGACAGAAAGATTTTGCAATTATAATTTGTAATTTCTCTTCTTTTTAATTGAAGAAATGCTAATAGTAGTGCTGGCCAGTTTACCTTTGTATTCTGACTGGCTGACTTAATACCTATAATATTTTAACTCTGAAGCTTCCACTTGCCTGTCTTAGGTTGGTCACACACACTTATGCTGATAGAGTTGTTCTTGCTTGCTTTGAATGCTTGAGTGGATAACAGTCTGAAGGAGACAGGTATAATAATTTTTACACCAGTGCAGGATAGAGATAAAACTAGTGGCTGAACACTGCTTTTCTTGAAGCAAGCAGACTTTCTGGTATATGGATGATTATTTGCTACATTTTGTTAGCTCTGAAGGTAACTAAAACATAAGATGCTGATCTCACCACTTTGTGAGAGGCTAAAACAAATTAAACTCTATTGCTCTTTTCCCTGGCAAACAACAATAGTGAATTCTTCATGCTGAAACTAATTTCTTCTGTCTTCTGTGTTGAAGAATTAAAAAAAGGAGAAGAAACAGATTCTGTATAGTGAATGTCTTATGCGTATATCTTCCCAGAAGATGGAATAATTTATTTCTTTTCAACCACAAATTATCATTTATTTAGGTTCAAGCAGAGGTGGGTTTCAGCAGGTTCTGATCAATCTGGAGAACCAGTAGCAGAAATTTTGACTAATTTAGAGAACTGGTAGTAAAAATTCTGACTGGCCTTGCTCCCATCTATTCTCTGTTTCTCAAGGCCCAGCTAATTAGGAGGAAATGGGGATTTTGTAGTATCCTTCCCCTGGAGTGAGGTGGGAAGGTATATTTTACAGTATCCTTTCTCTGCCAAGCCCACCTAGCCATGCCATGCCCACCAATCCACACCCACAGAACCGTTAGTAAAAAATTTTGAAACCCACCACTGGGTTCATGATCATAGCATAAAAAGTGTATAGTTACAGAGTAAGTGTTGCATTATGACCATGAAATTTAAAGAAACAAATTACCAAAAATATTCCTTTAGCTACAAAGCTGGGATTTTCTAAAGAAAATATAGTTTTAGCAATGCTTCATTTTTAATAGCTTCCAGCAGTTGATTCTATTATAATGGTTCAATGAAAAAAGAACACTTTGTTTAATCAACTTGTATCACATTGGGATGCCAGAATAATAATTTGCAATATATTTTCCACAGCATCAGAATGTAAATATTTCATATTTATCTTAATGTGACATCAACCCAAATGTGCTTAGATTTTTTTTAAAGCAGAGAAGCACCAGTAGGTCCTTTGCAGCTCAGAGTAAATATAGTGGTGATTCAGCTTCAGATCAAGCTACAAGAAATGGATTGTCTAGACTCTAGAGTCATATCAGCTTAGATTAATGATGACATAGTATGAAGCTTGCACTGGTGACTCTAATGGATAAGCTCTATTAGGATTTTGATGTTGGTAGTAGTTTGGACTTTCTTTTATTAGGACTCTTGGCACCTTTGATATCATCAACCATGGATTGCTTCTCAGCCAGGTGCATGGTTGAATTGAACTTTTGATATTGCTCCAAATTTTATTTTATTTTTTATAAAAAAGTTTTATTGTAAAAGTTTTGAATACAGAAAAAAAAATATTTTTTTAAGTTTGCATATATATAATATCACATCTTTTCAAATGTCTTATAAGGTATAATTTTTGCTTTATATAAAGG
>JANHFP010009097.1:13572-23863 GCA_032468135.1 Calamaria suluensis
CCAACCTAGCAGTTTCAAAAGCACGAAAAAATGCAAGTAGAAAAAATACGAACCACCGTTGGTGGGAAGGTAACAGCGTTCCATGCACCTTTGGCATTGAGTCATGCCAGCCAGATGACCACGGAGATGTCTTCGGACAGCGTTGGCTCTTCAGCTTTAAAAGGGAGATGAGCACCACCCCCTAGAGTTGGAAACAACTAACACATATGTGCGAGGAAAACCTTTATATACTACCATATCATTATGCCAATAATTAATGTTAAATTAAATCTAAAATAACTTTTTTTTCCCCAGGACAAATAATTTTCTTCAAAATATTATCTTAGAAAAATCATTTTCTTCAATTTGGCATCTTGGTGGCTAATGATAATAGTAATCTGAAGGTCACAGATTAAGGAAGGCACTTACCTATAATTTGTTTTGTTTTGAACAGGAAGAAATATAAGAGATTAAAAAAATTCCACATTGAAAGAAAGTACTGGCTAGTGGCAGCCCCTTTCAATGCTGTTCTTCCTTATTGAGGGAGAGTACTTAAAGCATGGCATATTATGAAAGAGCAAAAGCAAAAGAAAACTAGAATCTGTAGGGAGGGATGCAGGTACTTTCTATCTGATTACAGGTATTATCTTTATACTTTGTCTATGATGGCATACCTTCTTAAATACAAATTTTCTTTGTGTAAGCAATTAAATTTATAAGACTTTTTTTACAGGTATACATTTTGAACAATCTACTATTCTTCTGAATTGCATTGCTTTACAGAATAAAATGTTTTTCTGACTAACAGTTTATCTAATGACTATGGATCTGCTTACTGGCTACACTTTCTATGTTCCAGAATACTGAAACTCTTCAAGACTATTATATATGTGGAAACCAGCCTTTGACATACTTAATTAAAGAGATTAGATTCTACTAGCAATGAGTTCTCAAAACCATTCAGGTAAGATAAAAAAAAATCAGTCTTTTTCTAAAACCAAAAAATTGTGGAAAGGTTACATGTCCTGAGAATAAATTAAGTGTTATCTATTCTCTGGATTTTAAATATCTGGAATGAAATAAGGAATAAAAAAGCTTACAGCAGCCAGAGTGTTTTATTAGAATAAATATATAGAGAAGTGCTACAGGATAGTATGAACCACGAGTAACAAATTGATGTAAGGAATTCTCATTACCTGCAAGTCTAAACTGGACATTTGCCAGTTGACAAGGCAAGTTTCTTAGCTGAAGAAAGGCACTAATACTTTATGTGCTAAGCAAACATTTATTACAAACATGCAATATTAATTGTTAAAATAAAAATTGAAGCATTCTTTTCGGTAGTTTGATAGAACAGGGAGTTTGGATATCAAAATTGTTTTGAACTTTTACACATTTAAAATCATGGGTTTTAAATCAGAGCATCAGAACAGAGGCGTTTTGATCTTGAGCAGAATTATCCAGTACTTCTAAAACACACACTATAGGTCAGAGCAAAATCATTACGCTTGACACCTGATTAAAACTTATGCAAAAGGTTCTCTTGAGAGAGTAGAAAAAATTAACAGGACCAGTAAAGCCACAAGTTCTTTACTGAAAGGTGGTTGAAAATTTCATTAACAAATACCAAGTCTTTCAGTCGAAGTTCCTCTAGTAGAAATGCTACTATTTGATTATGTACATTGCTTTGAAGAAGGGTTATCAAAGTCAGTGGAAATGTATTGCTTAGCAATGGCTAGGCTTTCCCACAACAAGTGGAAAAGTAAAAAGAAAAGTGAGCAGGAAGTTGCAAATCCCAGATGTGGCAGCGGTTCTGCTGGGTTGGAGAGTGAAGGGGCATAGTGAGGGTCTGAGAGAATGGATGAGAGGGATGGTGTAAATCTTGGTGCATGGAAGTGAAGCAGAAATGCAAGGAGGGTGCATGAGGATACAGCATGGGTTGGGAAGTGTGTGGTGCAGTTTCGATAGAATTTGCAAGGGTGCAAGTGCTAGATTGTGATCACATGTCCACAGGGGTGCTGCAATGGTGGGAATTCTGAGGATGTCATAACTTTGGACAAATGGTTGTAGATGGGAGATTATCTGTATACTTATTGTGATGAAGTTTAGAAGTATACATTTCTTTTTATTACATTTTTCTTTTCATTCTTCTTTTTCTTTTTTCTTGCATTTTTAACTTTTTTACGCTCTAGTTTATATTTGCTTTTACTTTTATAATCAAAATATTTAATAAAATTATAAAAACTGGGAGCAAGTTGTGAGTTCCAACTATAGATGGTCCTAATTTAGTGACTGCAATTGAGACCAACAGCTGAATCATTAAGCAAAGTTAAAGTAAGAGGGTTAATATGGTAAAAGGAAGAACAGAAGAATAAGAAGTAGTATTCACTTCATCTCTCTGACATTCATTATTTATAATGAGTTGGAATAATTAGAAAACATGTTTGGAGAAAACAAAACCAAGTAAATATTGTGTCAGACATTTTTCTTTACATATAACAAAAACTGTCAAGGGAAAAGAAGAGGAATGGTGATGAAGAATCACTCGCATCTCAATGAAATGTATAAGAAATTGTCAGCTCAAATGACAGGAGTGAATAGTAATCTAGAAGACAGTGAATGATGATTCAGATTTGAAAAGCAATGACCCGAATAATCAGGCAAGGGAAGAGATCCATCGCAGCCTACATCCAAGAGTTTTGGAGCCTAGCTGATTGATTAGTAGACTGGTCCCAGGCAATGCTGATGAAGTACTTCTGAGACAGATTAAACTGTGAGATCATCTTCACCTGTCTATCACGAGGAGCACCTAGAACCCTCCACTAGTGGTGCATGTTGGCTCGTGAGGTGGAGATTGACTTGGTGGCATTTCACGAGTGCACTATCCAGGGATTATGAAAACCTTACACCCCAGAGAGGAAGGATTCATCCTGGATGAGAAAAGGGGAGCCCAGCCCTAGGTGTCATTTGTTTCAAATTTGGCAAAGATGGCCACAGAGCGGCTGATTGTCCTTCCCAGTCCCAAACAACAGTCGTCACTCATAAAGCTCCCAAGAAGACTTTAAACCCCAAGAGGGAGTGCTAAAATGGGTTGAGATTGTAGAGTTCACCCCATCATCCAGTGATCAAAAGGGACCAAGGTTGAATCAAGATAGCGACAGTAGAGGAGAAAATGACCCTATGGTAATTTACTCCCTAATCCCAATGATGATCAGTGTAGAATTAATAGTGGCTTCTTTGGGGTGCAGGAGCATGTTGACAGCTTTATTGGACTTGGTTGCACCCATTGCCTAGTTATGCCAAAAGTCAGTGAAGAGGCTTGGTCTGTGGCTTTGGGTGTTCTTTTCCCCCTTACTTATTTGAATGATGCCTTTAACAAGCAATAGTGTTTGGATCTTTTTGACTTGCCAAAATGCAATCCTGGTGTGACCCTTCATTTATTCCGCTACAAGCTGTTTACATAACTCAAACTGTTGAACTTCATTGTACATTTTTGCTGCCCTCTGGGAAGCTACATTCAATCTTGTTGTTTCTTCCCATTTGTTTGCTGCCCAGCTACTTGTCTTTGCTCAACTATTTTGATGGTTTCATCTGAGAGCCATTTACACTTTTTCTCTCACTTCTTGTATGTGTTGGTCTGCTATTCCAATAATGGTCAATTGAATTTCTGCCACAGTTCATAAGGAATTTTCTCAGCAATGTCCAGTAGTTCAAACCTATTTTTATCTCAATTATATATGGTCGAAATTTTGGTGACATAAGATTTCTTTGGAAGAACTGCCTTTTTGATAATGCATAGTTTGACTTTAATCTTTGCCACCAACATTCATGATCTCAGCCACAATCATCATTTGGATATCTATTAACAGCAAGGACTGAATTGGTCCATTGATTAATGCATAGGACATAGTCAATCTCAATCATAGTCAATGTTGAAGTTCATTTGTTGAGGTCCAAGTGTATAAGCAGCACTTGTGCTGTTTGAGCCATGTATTCGTGACCTTAAATTAGTTTTCTTGTATAAATTATTTGAGATTATCATCTAAATCACTACTCTCACCTAGTCAAAAATGATTCCTGTATCTTCTTCTTTGTCAACTTTTGCTTTGAAGTCTCCCAGAATGTAAACAAATGTCTTTTTGGGACAATTGTTTCAGAGTTGCTTGGACCATGGCAGAAAAGCCCTCTATTTCAAGCTCTTGCTGCAGTTGTTGGGGCATAGACTTGGATAACTGTGTTGCTGAGGGGCTTGCCATGAATTCTGATGGTCATAATTCAGTCATTGATAGTTGAGAAGCTTTCTAGTGCTCTAGCAGTTTTATTGCTTACAAGAAACACCACTCCATTTGTTTTCCTGATTATCATTCCTGAATAACAGTGAAATCTTCTGACTGGAAAAAACCATTATCTAAACCAGTGGTTCCCAAACTTTTTCAGTCCATCGCCCCCTTGGTGCTAGAAACTCATCCTCAGTGCCCCCACCCCTTAGGGGTCTTATGCAATTAGCTACTCCTAGCAGGGTTATGCGGGGTGTAGTAGAACACACTTCAATGAGTTCAACCTCCTCATAGATTATGAACCCGGACAAGAGTGACAGTGATGGGTCGACCAACCCTATGGTAAGTGGTCACATCTACTCATTTGTCATTCAAATTGACCTTATGAATATAGGTAACCAGAGAACAGTAACGAGAGGGGCTTTAGTTGATACAGGATGCACGTGTTGTATAATGTCCCAGTCATTAGCTAATGACTTGGGGTTACATGCTTATCCAGTTGGAAGCTCCCATAAAATTTGAGCAAATGGATGGATCTGTCTTAGGGGGAGTTCCAGCTACCACCGTAATGGAACCAGTGTTATTAACTATAGGTCCCCATTCTGAGACAGTCCGATTTGTGTTGGTGGAGAAAATAACTGAGAGTGTTATATTAGGATTATCTTGGCTTGATGGGCTTAAACTGGTGATATGGTGGGATGGTTGCTATAGAAAGATGCGCATAGCTGTGAAATCGCCTCAGGTGAATCTGACAAGTCAGCAGTGTAAAGATGGATCAAGTTTGTGGGTGGTGGTGGAAGATGACCAGATCCTCGAGTGTTGTAGAGACCTACGTAAAGTGTTTGATGAAAAAGAATTTATTTGTTTATTTATTATTTCAATTTATATACTGCCCCATCTCCGAAGACTCGAGGCGGTTGACAACAAATTAAAACACATACTATACAATATAAATAATTAAAATAATTAAATTTAGCTGTCCACTAACTAAAATCAATTAAAATTCAATTAAAATTCAATTTAAAAAATTAAAAGCTAATTTTTATATTTTTATATTTAAAATCCCGATCATCCCAGGCTGGCTTGCTGGAAGAGCAATGACTTCAGCTCCCGACGAAAGTAGTCTCAATAGGGTTCATCCACAGATACCACTAATTCCAATGTGTTAATAACATGTAAATTAGTTGATGGGTCCTCATGATCCTATTTTCATAGCTTCTTAACTTTATACTTCAAGTTGATCACTTAACTCCATAACTCCATACAAATTAGCTAATGCTAATCTTCCATCTTGTCCCAACATAAGTCTAATATATGTATGAGCTTGGTTGATGATGTGCTCAAGAGTTGTAACCTCCCCAGCTCCTACTGGTTTCTGGCTGAAAAGGAAACACCATATTTATATTACTGGACAAAAGGAGAAGGAAAGATTGCCAAAAAGAAGGATTGGCCTTTCATTAAAAAAAAAAAAAGACAAGAAAATAAAGAAAGAAGCAATGAGCTTACTAGAGAGGCGAGTGGACCAATTTCCTTTCTTCCTTCCCTTTTTTCTTTTGCAGAAATTTAAACAGCAGGAGAAAAGAATTTGCAGAAAGATGAAGATCAGTGGAATAAACTATTCTATTCTAGTGGCAGGACAGTTTGAAAGGAAACACAGAGGAAGACTTGGAGTCTAATTTGCAGACTTTTAAGCGCCCAAATTCAATACTCGATAATGTGAAGGAAAGCACTTGCTAGTTGTTTTTTTCCAAATGGCAGCTGGGAATGGAAATGCTGGTGGGATGGCAAATGCAACCAATTACTCTGTATTCCCACATTAAACTGTGCAAGTAGCACCATTTGCTAGATTTAATACTGAAACAGAGAACACTTGGTAGTAGTGACAGAGCAAGCTATGATGAGAGGAAAACACATTAAATTGTCTTTCTGCATGTGCCCAAAGTCAATATATAAAGTCAGCTTCTTTGTGAAACCTTCAACCAATAGTCACAGATTTTGTCACAGGAAAGGGACATGAAATAAAACAATGATAGATTTGAATAGTTCAGGATTGAAATCTACAGCGTTAATCCAAAATTAAACAAACATTGAATAGAGTCTATAGGTTTTTTTTCCTGTGAAACAATTGAAAAGCCTGTGAAATAGAACGTTGTTTCTGAAAATTGCAGGCAAAAAGAAGTAATGTGTTTGAAATAAGTATATTAATTTTAAATTATTAATATAAATTTGCAAGGAAATTTATATGAACAATAACAATAGCATCAGGAAATTTCTTATAAACATATTTTCCTAGCACATCACTGGGAAGTGATTTAGGATTCTAGATAGTGGAAATGTTTGAATGAAAATGAAATCATAATGCTTCCCAAGAGCTTATAATATTGTGTCTACAAAAGGAAACAGAAGTATATTTATTTGTCAATCTCTACATCAAGAAATATATTCCTCTGATAACCATCAAATAGTTTTCAGTTTATTTCC
Organism: Calamaria suluensis; assembly: GCA_032468135.1. Lineage (NCBI taxonomy): Eukaryota > Metazoa > Chordata > Lepidosauria > Squamata > Calamariidae > Calamaria > Calamaria suluensis. Next base: position 20,310 of record JANHFP010009097.1, read on the forward strand.
TTTGACCCTCTTATTGATTTACCTAATTGTTGATCATTCTGAAATTCAGTAGAATCTTTTTGCTGTTTATAATAGAAATCTAGCAGGTAAGGTTTGCAAATTAAACTTTTTAGTTAAAGTATATCCTTTATAATCTGTAATTATAAAATGAAGAAGAGGTTGATGAATAAAATACAGTGTGGGTAATGTATTTCCCTGGTTCAATTCCACTCTTTCACATAAACTATATTAAATGGACATAGCCTATTCAAATTCAGAAGGAAGTGAAATAAGAGTACTGCCTCTTTAACAAAAGAGTTTGATTTTAAGTTAACCTGGCCATGTAATGTAAGTACCATAGATCAGAAGAAGACAATTTTTCCTGAGAAAATGGGGAACCAATGGCAGGAAGTGTGTAAGGGGATTAGAAATAATAATAATAATTAATTAATTACCCATATAGCAAAATGTGCAAATAAATCAGTGACTAGATATTCATGTAGTAAAACAATTCTCTGTTGTTTTATTTTGCACAATAATTCTGTACAAAGAGATTTTTTTTAATTTTTTAAAATATTGACATATTGTTTTAATAGTTATTCCTGCAAAGTCACTTTTTGTGAGATGGGTGGCTATATAAATTAAATAATATATATACATAACCCTTAGGGGATGAGAACTACTACAGATCTGGAATGTTCTCAATTCTTGTCGCAGAAGACAAAAAATGGAGCATGAATGATGATACTTTCAACTAAAGTTGAATGAATGATTTAATTTGTTGCATGATATAATACAGCTGGAATTTCTCTTAATAATGCAAGTTCAGAACTTGCATATACTAAAGTGAATAGATTCCTTAAGGAGGCAGTATGCTAAAAAAAGGAACACCCTAAAATTATGTAGAAAAAGCTTGTGTGTAGAAAAGTTACTTGACAAAAAAGTATCTATAAACATTTGTTAGTTTCCTACATGTCATACTGGAATATGATAAACATGGAAAAAAAATAAGGACATAATAGAAATTGAAAGTTAGGAAGAGTAGAACAACTTTCTTTGCTTTCATCATGGAGAAACTATGTTTACAAGTACAAGGGCAATATCAACTTGCTTCTTGGCCTTTTTGGTGAAGATCAAGTGAAAAAGAAATCAAAATAAGAGAAGAACCTTTGAACAGTAAATCATAGGATAAAGATTAAAAAGATAAAAAGCTGCTGGTACTCAGCTTGAAGTCAGTAAGAAAATTAGATTTAGGGACCTCTGGACAAGAGAGGATTATTAGAAGGAACAGGGAAGCAGAAATGAAACTCAGCAGAGCTAGGAAAAAATGTAAAAGTGAGTTGTGGAACTGGGTTCAAGTGAGATCCTTCAAAAAACACTGGTATAGAAGAAAATGTTTAGTATTGCCTAAAATAATTGCCACCAAAGAGAAAAGGAAAACATTAATCTAAAGGTGTAAGTCTAAAGAGACAGGGAAGAAAATAATGCTACTTGTAAGCAAAGAAGAGTTAAAGCATAAGGAAAGCCTTTTTACATATAATCCTTTGCTCCTACTGTATATGCATAAATGAAAAAGGTAGCTTGACTGGCAATCACTGGCTAACAAGAGATAAGGAGATAACAGATGCATCAGGATGAATTACCAGTAATTGTTTGAGGAAGGATTGAGTCTTAAATGTATGAAGAGAAGTACTGAGGGCATGAAACTGACAGATAAAGAGATGGGAGTTAGGCCACTAGGAGTAAGAGAAATAGTAATAGAATAACAGAGTTGGAAAGGACCTTGGATGGCTTGTAGTCTAACCCCCTGCTCAGTCAGGAAACCCTACACCATTTCAGACAAATGGTTATCCAACATTTTCTTAAAAACTTCCAGTGTTGGAGTGTTGACAACTTCTGGGGGAAAGTTGTTCCATTGATTAATTGTTCTGTCGAAAATTTCTCCTTAGTTCTAAGTTACTTTTCTCCTTGATTAGTTTCTACCCATTGCTTCTTTTCATGCCTTCTAATGCTTTGGAGAATACCTTGACTCCCTCTTCTTTGTGGCAGCCCCTGAGATATTGAAACACTGATATCATGTCTCCCCTAGTATTTCTTTTCATTAAACGAGACACACCCAGTTCCTGCAACTGTTCTTTATATGTTTTAGTCTCCAGTCCCCTAATCATCTTTGTTGCTCTTCTCTGCACTCTCTCCAGAGCCCTCATAGGGGAATGGGAAAATTGCTAATTGTTCAATTATCGCCTAGGGAATTTTGCAAAAGATAAAGGGATTGATGTAATCCATACTATTCTTTTAAAATAGGTTCTGAAAAAGTCCTCTCCATAGAACAATAGGAAAACAAAGTTCAGTAGTTCAGTAATATGATTCAAACAGATACTATAGTTATTGTATCTTGTATCTTTAGTAGTATGTTATATTTATGTTATATTCCATCTGTTTCATCATTACTTTCTCTCAATTTGTTCCTTCTTCATCTGAATGATAAAGAGATTTTTGCTACTCACACTTCTAAAAAATAAGTACTGATTATGTTAATTTCTTGGCATTCAACTTTTTGCTTTTCTTGTCCCATATCTGTTTAAAAATTTGCTTCTAACCTTTGATTAGAACAGTCTGCAAGTGAGGAAAGAATGATCATAACCAACATAATGTAGTCTATCTTGGTATTTCCCCTGTTCCATCAATTCTCTTGTTATGTACTGCAGGACTTGGCTGGTGCTTCAAATATCCATCAAATTGCCTAATAGTGAATTTGCAGAAAGTGTTGTATAATTTTATTTATTTATATTTTATTATAATAACATGGAACACGTAGTTTGGATATTATATTTCTATGTTTTACAGTAAAGCACTAATAAATATATATAAAATATTAATGTGTATTTTGACATATGCAAAAACGAGATTATTTTTTCTAATTTTTAAAAGAAAATCCAAGCATTTGAAGGCTCATCTACATTTGAAAGAAAAGTGTCAATTCTCTTGGAGTAATGCTGTTGTTATTCAGCATTCTAATATTTTCTTTCTTCTCAGTTCATGTTCTGGTAAATCTGACAAGTGATGTATTTATAAACTTTACCATGAATGCAGATTTTCTGACAGCACTGTGAAACTTGCTGCACTGACAGTTTTTTCTGAAACGGTATCACTTTAAGTGATAATACCAGAAAAAAAATATTCCTCAGATACCCCTGTGTAAATTGCAAGACACAGAATTTCACTGATAAAAGCTGACCTTTCCAAAATGCATAAGTATTAAGGATACACTGATGACGAGGTATTCATATTTCTGACATATAGGAGTATTGGGTGGCATTTCAATGGGTCTCTAGATGGCCTATAATACTGAGCAATCTATTGAAAGCATTTTTGTACTCAATGTGTATAGCTGGGTACAGTTTCAACATTTGAGGCTTTAATAGATGCATTTTGTGATCAGTTTTTAAGAGATGTTTGGGAGCCATTTTCTGAGTAGGTACATGATATTTTCAGGTTAGCATCTCTCTCTCTCTCTCTCTCTCTCTCTCTCTCTCTCTCTCTCTCTCTCTCTCTCTCTCTCTCTCTCTCTCTCT
>JANHFP010009099.1:0-11359 GCA_032468135.1 Calamaria suluensis
GGAGAGAGGTGAACGGTTTCTAGCCCAGCCTCATCTTGTGCGTTTCACATGCGAGGAGAAGAAACTGCACATTCTAGCATTAAGGTTGAGCCTGGTCCCCGGTTTGTGTGAAGGAGCCCAGGTCCTGCTTTTAATAGCTGCTTTAAATAGCCATTTTAAATAATAAAAACTTTTAAGAAGCAGCATGCCCACCAAGTATCTAAAATGGTTTTTCCGACTTCTCTTTAGCCGCTACATAAGAAGAAAGCCAGCACTGCGCCTACAATTCGAAGTCGACCACTGACTGGAAGAAAAGGGAAAAGGCCTCTCTTAAGGTATAGGATGTAAAGTTGAGCATAAAACAGGCTGGGTATATTGGCAGCTTTTGGGATCTTGCACTTTTCATGTGATGGTTTTGGTTGAATTCAGTTACTTCTATCCAGCAGTCTGAAAATGACACAAGACAGCCAAGCTGTGCCCGGGCACTTAGGTCAAAAGAGCCGTGTCCACTTCTGATGCCCGAATTCCAAATCTTGGCAAATTCCCCATTTATTCAGGGAGGAAAGACATTTAAATGCTGGAGGGGAGAGATAAGGTACCCTTTTCTAATTTGTCTCTATCTCTGAATAGAGAGCTTAATGGAATCTCCTCACTTGCTGATACGTTGAACTGCTGCCTTGGAAATGTTTTTGTTGGCAGATAGCCTTGTAGAAGTCTAAAAAGGTTGCAAAACATTCTTTAATCTTAGCTGCCAGATAATTCTGGATTTAAATAGGAGGATCAAATCACATCACATAGACTAGCTCCATGTTACAATTTTAATATGCATCTATGTTTTGTACAAACATTTACTTATATTGGGGCAAATACCCACAAGTATACAGTCGTTTTTAGTTTTCTAGACATCTGTGTTTCTCTTCATATTGCTTTCAACTTTCCAGTACAAAATCAAGATTACAGGTTGACCCAAGCAATACTGATGTTGCTGCTCCAGGATGCTCCCTGACAAAACTAATTGGGAAAATTGAAGGGCAGCTGGAAGAAGGAAACCTGCCTGATCTGGAAGATAATCTTATCCCAAGTACAGGATGTGAACTTGGAGCAGGTGAGTAAGGCTGTTTGCTGGCCAGTTTTGCTTTCACTAATTGTCCCTTCCTTTTTGTAGCAGGGGAAAATGGTCTTCTAGAATTGCCACTGTTCAAAACATGCATATGGTAATCTACCACATGTTTTTTTCAGGGTGGGGTTAAATAGGGTTGTCTTAACATGGGCTCTAGAATTGTAGATTCTATGTAAGCTAGATTGTTATATAGAGTTGTTGCCAACTTGCAGAGGCCCAGGTCCGGTTCCTAAAGGCAAAGCTCCGTGTGATGCAGGAGGAGCTGGACGCCATTGGGCAAGAATGTAGCAAGAAGGTAAGAACAGGTGCTGACTTGCTTGTGTTAAGCCATGGATTGTACCTGATGGTGGTCTACCACACAAAGGTATCTGTTTCACATTTACAAAGTCCTCTCTGCACGTTCACATTCACAACTTCCTCATGAGAGGTTGGGTTTGCCTCACAAAACATGGGAGAGTGAGGAAAGGCCTGGTAGGGAGGTTGGAGGGATGTCCCAGAAGAAAAACAAAAAATGTGTCTCCAGGGAGGAAAATGTCTCTGAGCCCTAAGGATCACCACCCAAACATGGTATGGGCTGGTTTTTTGAAATTTTGATCTAAAGTTGGAATTCTGAAGAAAAAAAAAAGAGTTGCAGAGAAGAAACATAGCATTAACCCAACAGGCTTCAACTCTCTTGTGCCTCTTAATTTTGGGCCTGCAGGATGGGGAGAATGAACATTTCTGCAGCCGTCTTAAGGAGGTTGAAGAAGAACGTGGCCGGCTGCAGCGCGCAGCTAGCCTACACCAGTCTCAGGCAGAAAAGTACAAACTGCTGTCAGAGGAAGCCACCCGAAAAAGTGAGGGTCTGCAGCAGAAACTCTCCATGCTAGAAAAGGTAACAAAGCCATTTTGATCTCTTGCCTTCCTTAGGAGGATAAGGCTAGACTTGCACATCATGCTAAGCTTTGATTTATTCAATCATGATTTGATGAAGTTCTAATGGCTCACAAGTTAATTCAAAGACACATAAATTATCCAGTAATGAATGTCCCAGAACTGAAGCAGGTAAGAAAAAACAGAAATAGCTGTAGAGCATCCTCACCATGGAAAGCTCCTCTACCTTGTTTGTAAAAATGTGATATTTATGTTGTGGGAAGTTATCCCAAAGAAGAAGGCAGAGGAGGTGCCACTGCTTGCCAAGACCATTGTTCCTGACTCGCAGACAGGGCTGGATGTTGAGGCTCTCCTTCCTGCTGCTGCACCACAGGGCTCCCCTTCTGAAGCCAAGGGAGGCTTCTGGCAATGTTTTACTTGATACAATAGGAACTGGAGAATCTGAAGCGAGCACAAAAACAAGTTGTGGCAACTCAGAGCACGACGGACATTCGCCTGAACCGAGCTCTTGAGGAAGCTGAGAAATACAAGATGGAGCTAAATAAACTGAAGCAAAGTAACAAGGTAGGGGGTATGTGTTAACAAGAAATTTGAATTTGGAAGCCCCTCAGCCAAGGATAGGGATGCAATGGCTCGGTGGGTAAGGCAGCTGAGCTTGTCGATCAGAAGGTCGGCAGTTCAGCGGTTCCAATCCCTAGTGCTACGTAATGGGGTGAGCTCCTGTTACTTGTCCCAGCTTCTGCCAACCTAGCAGTTTCGAAAGCATGTAAAAAATGCAAGTAGGAAAAACAGGGACCACCTTTGGTGGGAAGGTAACAGCGTTTTGTGCGCCTTTGGCATTTAGTCATGCCAGCCACATGACGACAGACATCTTCGGACAGCGCTGGCTCTTTGGCTTTGAAACAGAGATGAGCACTGCCCCCTAGAGCTGGAAATGACTAGCACATAAGTGCGAGGGAAACCTTTACCTTTACAGCCTAGGATAGCACCCCTTATCCATCTGTCTTTTTCTGCTTGGGAAACATCCCAATTTTTTCTCATTTCAACTATCAAATAGGATAAGGCTAAAGTCACCCAGGAAGCTTCTAATTTGCTGCATAGTCTTTTCCTGTCTGTTCCAAGCAATGCATTCAATATCAGTTCTAAAATGAAATAATTCTGCAAGCACATGCATTGTAATCTGTCTTTCTCCTGGTGACAGAATCATGGATGTTTCAAGGCATGGCTGTATATGAACTGCACATGGGGTTTTGTTAGGAAGTTTTAGAAGCTTATGATTGTGCAGCACTGCTGAGCCTTGACATTTGTGGATGGCATTTGCCCTCTCCTTAAGACATGTCAAAGGGCTTTATTCATAATGATGTGACAGTTTCTGTATCCTTCCTTTTGTGCTAGGATGTGGTCAACCAAGAGCATAAAAAACTTGAAGAACTAAAAATTGAAAATAAGAGGCTGGAGAAACAAAAAGAAGAACTAGTGGCAGGTTTCAAGAAGCAATTAAAACTTATTGACATTTTAAAAAGACAAAAGGCAAGTTACCCTATGCTATTAGTAACTTTAATTTAATTAAAATTACGGATGCAGCATAATTCATTTGTTTTGACTGAAATTCAGTTTTCGGGTTAAAAAGCAATGATGAACAGGGTCACAGAGTAAATCCACAGTAAGTATAAGGAATCTCTGTGGCTGGGGTTATGTGGGGGAGGTCAGGGTTGGGGAAAGAATGAAAGATCTTAAGCTTCCCAAAATCAGTTTTAATTTCCATCTCAGATCCCAAAACACATACAGGAGTTTCAGATGGTTTCTTATTGGCAGCCCTTCATGTTTGGGCCATATCAAGATATTGCTTGCTGAGAGGTGGAAACTGGTTTCTGTCTTTGGATGACCAGTCCAAAGGATGACCAGTGGTTTACCAGTCAGTCAAAAATATATTTGGGGGTGGGTGGGGTTACATTATAAGAAATAATGCATTTCTCAGATTATTTCAGATAGTGAAAGAGAATGAGCAAAATTTCTGTCTGAGGTAAAAGAAACATTTATTGAGTAAAAATATTTCCCCCTAGATGCACATTGAATCTGCCAAGATGCTTTCTTTTACTGAAGAGGAATTTATGAAGGCTCTGGAGTGGGGCAATCCTTAATTCAATACACAGTATCACCCCTCTACAGAAGATGTGGGTATTTCAGAAGAGTGAAATTGAACCATACTTTTTTCTGGTGGGAAAAGGCAGAGTATATGCTTTACACTGTTTGCTTCTTCCCACCAATGTTTTTGCTAATAGCTCTTTTCTCATTCTCCATCACTTAGCAGGATTAATCTAACTCTTTGCCAACTGTTTTAATTGAAAGGTGTCATTAAACTTCTAGACTATAAAAATAATTTGGATGCTCACCCTTATTATTGGAAGTAGCTTTATAAAGGATTTTCCTCCAAAATAAAACTATAGGAAATGATTGATCTAGAGCATTTTTCAATTGATAGAACAGATGTAATAGTACATTGTATAAAAATAGTAGCTAATCGGAGAAATGAAAGCTGCAATACTGAAAAAAAATCTGGCAGCAGATTCGGGCAGTGAGGAGGTTGAGACAGTCCTGGAGTCTGGGGAAGGCTCTGATGAGGTCTCTGTGTTGGGAGGCAGAGAGAGGGCCAGGACCATATGCCAGCTATCAGCTGCCTTCGGAGTGAGACATCAGTGAGGCAGACGAAAAGCTGGAGCCTGTTCCTAGTGTGCACATGTGCAGAATTGCCAGACCAAGGGAACAGCTACAGAACGAGTCGACTTGGGAATAAGGCCACAGGTGGACGATGAATGGCCCCTCCCATTGGAAATAAAGAGTGAAAGGGGAGTGGACTTTCACAGGAAACAATTCGTTCATTTGGTTCAGGAGTGTGAAGGTCTGTCTGTGAATCTCAGAGACTTTGTGCCAAGTCTTTCCTTGCACAGCACTCTGTTTAGAAAATATTTACATGGCAGGTTTCCAAGCTAGATAAGGTCTGTAGTCATAAATTCACCTTTGAAAGACTGTTTGCCAGGCCTTTGCTGAAGATGAATGAGAGGAATTCACTGTTTATTAAAAAGGGTTTTTGTTGGGACCAGAAATCTGCTTCATGCTTTTTGGGGAAGACTAGGTCAGAATAGCTACCAGCATTCAAGGGTGCCCCCATGGCATGGTTTTTTGCTTTGTTTAAATCACTAACTAATCAAAGGATAATACAATTTATTCTAATGCTTGGAATTATCAATCTGTCTTCAAAGAGAACTCTCAACTAAAATTAAATTCAAATACAGAGTCTCAAAAGACAGCCAGAATAGCACAGAGCTGAAGTGCTGGAATGGCACTGGGGAGGTCCAAATTCAGATCCACTCTCCGCCGTGGAAATTCGCTGGAGAACTTGAGCTTATGATGTTTTTTTAGTCCAACCCTCCTCACAGGGTTGTTGTGGGGAAGAACGGGGAGGATGCACCTATACTGCCTAGAGCCGAAGAAAGGTCAACCAAATAATAAAAAATAAAATAAATGAGTATTGCAAAGAAACTGGGAACTCTAGTCAAAGAAATAATTTATCAAAATAAAAGTCATTTTTTAAAACGTCTGTATAGCAGAAAATGCAGTCCATGTGGCGGGGTGACTGCTAGGTGGGCTCTTCAGGTGAAGCAATGAAAACTCAGTTGACTTCTGAGAACCCACCCCCTGGCCTCTTTTGGTAAGCTTGCCGGAACTCTTCTCCAAGCATGTGAACGTCTTGCTCATCTTTAAGGATTCCCTTAAAACACCCAAGAAGGAAAAAGTTCAATGGAACATAATCACAGCTATTTGTAAAACTGCACAGCTTTTTAAAATGATAGACAAAATAGCCCCCTTTTTCTTTCATTTTAAATGTAAACCCTACCCTTTAAAACAACAGTTCATCCTCGTTCAGTAAATATTCAACTTTTTCAAACAAATGAGAACTAAGAGAGATTTTGCCACTTTATCATAAATCCCCTTTCAAACGTCAACTGCAATCAAGTACAAAGCAGTCTAGCCACATCTGGTTTCAGCTGCCACAGGCCCTCCTGCAGGATCTGCTCTACAGATCCAGTGCAACCACACTTCAAGGTGGAAACCCACTGAAAGATTGCTGAAAATACTCTAACCACTTAGCCACTTCAGGGCAGCCAAGCCCAGTGTGGGTGTAGGACTGAAGGATTTGGATGACACCACAACATTTAAAATCTTTGTGCCATCTAGTTCCCCGTGTAAGGAGGAGGAGGGATAATCTCCTCCCCACGAGGAGAGGAAAACCTGCACACATTCTTCCTGCTGGGGCCTGATGCTCAGCCCACCACAGCTCTGGTCCAGCAAGCACAACAAGCCTTCCACTTGCTCATTAGGCTGCCTCAACTTACCCGTGGAAGATACCCCAGCAGTTTAACTGCATGCTCTTTAAGAAGCTTCTGCCGCTCTTCCTCAATAATGCCAGCAACGATTCTGCTCCTCCTTTCTTCTTTTTCTCTGTCCTCTAGTTCACGTTCCTATGGTGGTAAAATTGAACGTAACTTTTTTACTTCAGTTTTGTGCTTTGGCTGACAAATCATCAGCTGCTGCTCTTAATACAGGCTGCAATCTGTACTCAAACGTCACAGCCGGATCTCCTGGAGTGCCCAGCAGGTGCAAGTGTGCTTGCATTCTATTCAAAATGCTGGCTTGGAGAAGGCTAAATTTGTGTTAACTTATGGAGATGGCAAAATTAAGCAAGCTAGAATTTCATATGGGGAGACATAAAGTTCTAAGTTGGAGTAAGAAACAGGTACTGGCTGGGGGACAACTAACTTGGTTTTAATACTTGTGAAATAGATCCAGGTCTCCTTGTTGACTGCAAATTAAATACAAGCCAGATTTGGGATGAAGCTGTTGAAAAGCAAGTGCAGCCTCTGTGCATCATTACAGAAAAAGCCTGAGCTCCCCTTCACTTTGCCCTAGTCAGGTCCCATTTTCAGTCCCATAGGTAGTTCTGAAGAGTGATAAATTGGAGGCGGTTCAGAAGAGGTGTGGAAGCACTAAGGAGAATGGCAAAAGGTTCTAGGCGTATGTTTTACTGACCAAGATGATGATTGAGGGGAGATGTGATCATAGTATTCACAGGCAAAAGAGGGAACAGGTTTATTCCACATTCCCAGGGATAGGAGGAGAACAGCAGATATAAACTAGTAGAAAGGAAGTTCTGGCTGGACATCAGCCCTGAGGAACTTCTAGGAATGATCTATCAACCTGTGGAATATGAAATTGTGCACCCTCCTCAAGCTCTTCAAACAGCTTGGATGCTCATCAGTTACAGAACCTGCATACTTGGGAGGTTGGACTGAATGACCTTCCGAGCCTCCTTAGTTCTAGAATTCACTTTACCTTGTCTGCGATGACCTGTTTGCGTCGTACTTGGATCAGTTTCTCCACCTCTCTCCTATGTTCTAGTTGCTTCATTCTTCGTTTCTGAGCATTCATCTGCTCAATACGGTCATCTTCTGCAAATTTGGCTAACATGGCCTGGCCAAAGGCCTCCTCCTCTTCCTTCAAGGCCTGCAGCAGTATCTTCCTTGAAGCCAGCTGTTCTTCATAGGCGTTCTGGAGCTCTAGGCGCTGCCTAATCCTCTTCTCCAGCTCTTCCTGCACATGGAATAAAGCTCAGCTCCAACCACCTTTTGTGCCCTCAGCCAGAAGACAACTTGGGCATCCCGCTTTCCTTGTTGCCCCCCATACCAATTTGGGACTTGAGCCAAAGGCATTTACCATCTCCTTCTTCCTCTCTGTCTCAGCCTGTTCTTCAAAGTACAACTCAACTCGGATTTGCTCAATTTCCTCTCGCTCCTGTTGCTCTTTTTGCAGAACCTCTGTAAGCTACAAGCAAGAAGAAAGACAAGTTTAGGAAGGACTCATCCAACCAAATCCAAGGGACAAAACGGCAGTGTCAATACCATTTGCTGGAGCTTTCTTTTTTTCTCCTCATTGTCATGAATCTTTGCCATTCGATTGTCTTCTCTCTCCTTCCACATGTTAGCAAATTCCATGATCTTTTGGTTTTCCTCTTCCATCACTTCATGCTGTTGTCTCTTCCGCATGGCCTGGTCTTTTTTGAATTCTTCAATGAATTTCTGTGTGGTTCTCTTTTTTTCTAGTCTGTCTTGTCTTGCCCTATGGGAAACATGCAGAGCTTAACTAATGCACCTGGAGAAGCGCAAAAACCTATACTTGAAGCTTTATCACCCTCTCTATGGGTCCCTTCTGAATTGCCCCCCCTCCTTCAGTGAGCAATTTAAAGTTTCCCAGTTGCAAGCATTGGTATGGACATGTAGCAGATTGCTAGGCATCTATCTTCCAGAAGTCCCACTGCTCCTTGTGACCACAAGAAGGGATCACAACTAAAGATGAATGGTATGAGAATCATTTAATGTGGTCCCACCCAGCCACGGAAGGAGCCAACAGCCAGTCCAAGCTTTCTCTCTGGTGAAGTAATTGGGCCAAAGGCTTCTGAGATGCCTCAAGCAAGTGAGGGAATGGACGGAAGCACTGCTGCCCCCCCCCCAGGCCTGGAGGGCTGCTTCCTTTTCCACAATGGAGCAGCCAGTTAGGACAACTGCTCAGGGATGGGAGCCTTTAAGCAGCGACTCAACAGCCGCCTGTTTGGGAGAGTGAGATTTGGATCGGAGCAGGAAGACAAATCTGTGATACAAAAGCAAAAAGTGCCAGTTCCAACCCACAGCATGTTACAGGTAGTCCTTGAGATATGAAAATTGGGGCTGGAACTTTTGTCACTAAGTGATGTGGATGTTAAAGTGAGTCACAACCTTTTTTGCCATAGTCATTTAAAATACCACAGTTAAGCAAATCTGGTTTCCTCCACTGATTATGCTTGTTGAACACCCCACCCCCACCCCAAGGAGGCTGTAGTTGGCATGTTGCAATTATAAATATACACTAGTAGCCAAACACCCAAATTCTGATCATAATTTGCAGGGACATTGTGATGGTTGTGTGAGGGAGGATCAGTCGTTTTTTCAGTGCTGTCATTACTTCCAACAGTTATTAAAAGAATGGTTACAAGTCAAGAACTACCTATAACTGTCAGGCCAATCCATCATGAAGAAAGTACAAATAGCCAAGCCAAGCAAGTTTAACATAATATAAACTAACTTTTCATCTTCCTCATAGATCTTCCTCACAATTTCATCAATCAAGAGTTTCTCTCTAAGAAACTCCTTGTAAGCAGCCTGCTTCCGCCTCTCCTCTTCCTCCAGCTGTTTCTCCAGTTCTTGCTGATAGAGCAACTTCTCCTGATTGCGTCTTGTTCCAACAGCATTCTCTGCCTTGGCTGCTCTTTCTTGCTCTTCCTTCATTGCTTGGTAGAGATCTGCATCCTCCTTCTGTTGGCACAAATCCATTTACTTCCTCTGTTTTCCTCCTATTTACTTATAACTTACAATTATTCACTCCGTTTTCCTTGTCAGGTACATCTACTTTTGTCTGAGAAGTTGTGAGATCTTCCAGATCTCACAAAATCTAAGATTTGCTACAAATCATTCAGGTCCTCACACAACATCATCTGCATGTAAAAGACTTCTACATTCCAGTCAACCTGTAACTGCACCAGCATTCTTTATGTATTGGTCTATAAATATTTCTCCAGTTATATTTTCTGCCATTTTCCAACATTCTCACATTTATTTCATCAAGAGTCCAAGAATTATTCCATAAAACCAGTTACCATTTTTTCATATTTCAGAGCTTCTTTTTCAGCAATCTGAACAGCCCTCTCTTTATTCATATATGCAGATTTCAATTTCCTCTCTAGTTCCCGCAGTTCAATACTAGAAAGAAGCAGACAAAAAAAAAACCTACATGGAAATTATTGATTCAAGAGCCCTCTAAACAATTAGCACTGGATGGGGTGACAGTAGGAAACAGCAACAGCTGGAGTGAGAGCTAATTAAGGACAGTTACAGCAGGTCCTTGATTTTTGACCACAATTGGGGTTGAAACTGTGGTCATAGGTTGAGGCACCTGTGTGACTGAATCCAATTTTTGTACCATTTTCCTAACTGGACCATGTTGTAATAAGTCAGAATCACGTACTCTCCCAAATGGGCAGTTGTTGCAAAAAAACGGCAGAAAAGTTTGCAAATCGCAGTCATGGGACACTGCAACTGTTTGTAAATGCAGCCATGCGATTATGTGTGCCCGCATATGTGACATTTCACAACAGTGCTTTACAAGCCATAAAGCACCATTTCAGAGTCTACTGTTTCTTTCCATGGTCGTTAAGCGGCTGGTGGTAAATTGAGGACTTCCTGAACATGCAGAGACTCTCTGTGATCCATACCCTCTGCTCCCAGATGCCTTGATGGGTATCCAAGCAACAACTGCTCCTCCATATGCAGCGGGCTTTTTTCCACCTTCAACCATCAGGATGGCCCTCAACACAGCCACAGAATGGTCAGTAAAGTAAATACCTATTTTCTTTGACTTGTTGCCTCATTTTTTCATCTTTAAGTTTGTCATGGCTTAATCTTGCTAATTCAGTTGCAAGTTTTTCTTCCTGCTGCAATTCCAGGTCTTTTAGCCTTTTACTCTCTTCTGCCTGACAAAACAGATTCACATAAATTTCAGTTTACGTTTGTCTGCAATTAGTCCACAAGATAAATTATATGTGCCAGGGTTGATAAGAACTCTTGCAAAAGTTCTTAAGCAGGAGCTACCTGATTAAATTAAATGTGCAGCGCAATGGTGGATAATTTGTTAGCCAAGGGTTTGACATTAATGATTACCTTAACGTTCCCTTGCGATACCCTGTTCTTTTGGGGGCGGGTTTTTTGCTCCTACCCTCCGAGGAGCGATGGAGCAGCGAGGGGGACGAGGACTGCAGGGGGAACCTGCTGCAACCCCCGCTGCCGACCAGGGAAGGGACCGCCCGCCTCCCGGCCCGCGCGTCCCCGCCTGCGCGCACCTTCCGCACGGACTCCTCCAGGCGCTGCTCTTGCTCCTCCTCCCGCAGCAGCCGGGTGACGCGCTTCTGCTGCACGCGGTCCTCGGCCTCCCACATCACCTCCAGCTGGTGGACGCGCTCCAGCTTCTTGCGGTGCTCCAGCTCCCGCATCTGCTGGAAGTAGAGCTCGTGCTGCTTCTGGTCCATCAGTTGCGCCGCGGTGGGCTGCCGTCGGCTCGGCTTTTGCGCCATGGCCGCGGGAAGCCGCCCTTCGCCGGTCCCAAGCGCGGAGGAGGCAGCTGGGCGGCAGAGGACTGAGCGTTGCGCTGCCTAGCAACAGGCGCGCTTTCGGCGGAAACCAGGCGGGGGAGCGCGCCGCGTCTCCAAGCAACCGCGCCTGCGCCCCGCGGGAGGCCCCGCCCTCT
>JANHFP010009099.1:11459-26397 GCA_032468135.1 Calamaria suluensis
TTCCAAATTTCTTCATCCTCCGTTTGGTAACATATTACATCTTTTCAGCTTTGCATTTCTTTCAAGCCACTTTATATTTTCTAGACCTGCTGTTAAGAGAAAAAGTGACTGCCCCAAAGGAAGAGCCGGGGCCCACTTTTACTACAAACAGGTACGGTATGTACAATTTTGTTCTGCTTGCACACAGAGAAACTCACAAGTATATTTATAACCATCCACTTTCACTGAAAGTTTTACGGTGAACTCAGCCTCTTGTAAGATCACACTGATCCAGAGGTACCCAAACTGTTGCCATTGATGGGATGGGAATGCAACCCCCAGTCCAGGGTTTCCTTTTGAACGTTCTTCTGGTACAAAGTCCCTTTTTTTAAAAAAAATGTGGCTTCTGTAAGAGCCCTTACTTTGAATCCAGTAACACCTTTTCCTCCGGCTTCACATATTGTAAACAGTCATGATCTTCTGGGCTTTCTGCCTACCTAATTTGCAATGGACAAGCTGCAACCCCTGCCTCGCTTATTTCATCTTTCGCAATCTTTGTTGTCAAGGAAAAGTCTTCCTTCAGCTGGTTTCATCGTTTTCTTCCTCCTGGTTACTGGATAAATCCTCTTGGTTTGGGCTGCCGCCTCCAGAAGAAAGGTCAGTTGGCTCAGAACCGAGCCCAGTTTTCTTGGCTGAGGCTGGGACGCCTCCCTTCTGCTGCAAGATCTCAGTGGCCTCATGCTCAAGCACCTCAGAGGGAGTCAGCGGCTCCAGGTGAATGCTGCCTTGCTCACTCGCATCGGAATGGGCAGAGTCAGGCTCTCCCCTTCTTCGCAAGAACTGTTCAAAGCTGACCTCTTCCTCATTGGATGCCAGCGGAGTAGAATCCATGTTTATGCCTGCTAGCTGAGCTTCCTCTAAATGGGCCACCTTTGTCTGGACATCAGAGCCAGTCCATTCTGAACAAGCACTGCTTTTATTGCTTCCAAGCTCGGTCGGTTCTGCTTCTCCGTCCTGGTCAAAAACTGCCTTTTCACAAGAGCTCTCCAACAAATTTTCTTGCAACCCTGGAGTAGTACTATTTTTTACAGCTGACAAAGAGGGACTTCCTTCATGCTCGTCTGCAGCTGGATTTCCAAGTGGATCCCTCACCATTCCAGTTGGAGTGTTTTTTGAAAAGGTGCAAATCTCAGGAATGGAGGATTCATCTCCAACCAATTCAGAGATACTTCCTCCACATTGTGCGGTTAGAGACATGGCTTTGTCCCCATCTTCAATTCTGTCCTCACCTCCTTCACCTGCAAGATCTGCAGAACCATCTGAATGAGCTGGCTCCCTTGACTCCCCTAAACCAAAGGCATCTTCTGTTCTTTCACATCTGCAAACTGAATGTCCCACATCACTTTTGCTTCTCAAAGCATCTGTATCACTTGCTGCTTCTGGCACTGTGGAGTCATTTGAACCGGCTTGGAGTTCCAACCCAGAGGAGGTTTCTGTAGCAGCAGTGCTCCCATCATGCTCAGCAGCCATAGGGCCAAGGTCATTCTGACTGGGGGGGCAGCAGTCTTCGGCAAGACCCACACTACTTGGACTGCCTATCAATTCGGAATTGCGAGCACCTTCTGGCACCGCCAAACTGGCTTCGCTTTCAGCAGCTACTAGACTGGGGTTTTCTGGATGTGCGGAATCCTTTATGCTACAATCTTTGGAACAGCTATGAAGTTCTGAAGTGGCCGCAGCCGACAGCAACACAGAGCCTTCCTTTTGTGCATCGGAAATATATTCATCCATCTGCTTCCCAAGGCTGGTGGTGCTGCTTTCTCCTGTGCAGGCTTCAGGTTCTGGGCCTGAAGAAACTGGGTCGTCTTCTTTAAGACATGGTTTTTCTTCACACCCAGCCACTGGCATGCTTTCCTCCTCCTGATTTCCAAGGCCCCCGGGTGCCCCTCTTCTTGCAGGGCTTCCAGAGCAGGCTTCAGACTCTGAACCAAATCTATTTTCTGGAACTGGCTTCTTAGTTCCTTCACTGTCTGCAGCTAAAGCAGCTTCAATGTTCTGCTTTCCAGGAAGGTCTGCATTTGCTTCTCTCACAGACCCTTTTATCTGCAGGCTGAAAAGTAATATAAGCAACTTTAATTACTTGACTGTGATAAAACATGCTATTTGCTTCAGCCTGTGAGATTTTGTGGGGATGGGGTCCTATGCCCCCACGCCTACAGTATAGAGTGTCGGAGGGTTCTTCCTCCCTTTGACATTCTCACCCTGGCCAGGCAGGTGATGTTCCTACCCTGCTGACTCAGTACCTGGAGGCTGGGAGATGTAGGTGACCAGGCTGAGTGTGAGAAAGGGGTCAAACAAGGGTCATTAAGCAGGTTAGATCCTTTGCACTCACAAGACATCCAAGTCCCACCCCCTTGAATTCCATTGGCTCTTATCTTCCCCCAATTTGCTTCAGCCACTAGCGGCTCAGATTCTTGTAGAGAGCTTCAGCTTGCAATAAACCTACACATTCACCTGAACAGCCTGGGCTCCCGATTTCCTGCTGGGGACAGTTGTGACCCAATCTCAACAAGAAGGAGTCAGGGGACCTGCCCTCTTGACTCTTAGTAGGGCAGGGCTGCTCTGGATGGGGCTGCGGCACAATCTGGGGATTCTCTTGGGCCTACAGCTCCTACTTAAGGACCAAGTGACAATTCTGGGGAGAGGGAATCCCTGCACGGGTCTGGAGCACATGGGACCAAGAGCAGGATACTGTTTGCAAGCCTTTAAAGCAACCACCTGTTTCCCTGGGGTTGCCATCTGTTGCATGATCCAGAGAAGAGAGGCACTTTGCTGCCTCCCAGTCCAAAGAACCAATGACCCTACGCTTCACCACACTCTCTGCATGTGATTTAAACAAGCACAAACTTATTCACACTTTAGTTTGTGAAAGATCCAACTTCACTTTTTACCTTTCTGAAATGCATGCTGCTTCTTGCTCTTCACATGCAGTGGGCACCAAATGCTTCTAAAAACGAAAAGAGCACAATATCACAGCATTGTCATATTTTCCCTCAAGGTTCACATTTTATATCACCATGAATGAATGCAACCCACAGAAGCTGGATCCCCAACAGAGGGACCGATGACTGGCATTACCACAGAAACACCACAAGGAGAAAACACGCAGGCATGGAGGCACCCACGATCTACATCAGCCACAAGATAAAAGTAAGCCAGCTGGAAGAAACTGCTCCAGGGCAGATGGCTGACTGCTTGAGTGGAAAGAAAAGCAGGTGGACCAGACAGGTGAGGGAGGGGAAAGAGCAAGCATGCACTGGGACCGACAGACAAGGTGTGCAGCTGGGGAATGGGACACACTCCCAAGGATTAGGCAACAGGTGGTACCAAATTCTGCTCCTGGCCAGATTTTTACATTCAGCACTGCTATTTTCTATCTGCTTCCTTCTGAGGTGGAATTTCCCCCTCCCTTCTGCACCCTCCTTTCTACAAGACATGAACTCACTCCAGCAACCTTCAAGGGCTGGGCCAATTTGCAGCCAGATTTGAGACGTAATGGAACGTTGTGCTCTGGCACAGAGAAGGAAAAGGCTGCTTTTTAAAAATTCCTTATTAAGAATAAGATTACCATTTTAAAGCCTCTCATCTGAAAATTTGAAAGCAGACGCTATATTTGAAAGCTGTGTATTATTGTCCTGTGGGTTATTTAATAGTCATCATCATGGCTGAAATTACACGTATCTACTAAAATACAAAAGTTTTAAGACAAAAAAAGGGACTACCTCTGATTTTTCTTCAATTTCATTGTTCAATAATGCCTCCTTTGCTAGGCTAAAGGACAAAACGACAGTGGTTAGCTTTGATGTTGATAATATGCTGTCTAAAACTACAGTGAAAATACACTAGCATGTACTTTTAAATTTTGAAGTTCTTCATGAAGAGTTGTTTGATTCTTTCATTTCCCACAAAACAACTGCCATGGAACTGTCTTGTTATTGTGCCTTGTCAGTGGTTTGGTCAAAGCCATCTACTCTGAGGAAGTAGGGAGAGGATGTGAACATCTGGAAGATTTGTCTCAGTGTGTTAAGTAAATGGCATGCACAAAACTCACTGCTTTGGGAATGGAACCCAACTGTTTTTAACCTCTTTGTACAATGACTCTTTACTCTTCTGCACTTGGAAGGGAAGAATGCAAGCTGCACTTTCCTGGTAACTCCACTTAAAAAGTGTCCCACTCCATTTCAAGCTCAAGCAAGAAAAGATGTCCAGCCAGACCTGCTCCTGTCCATCCTTCCCCAAGAAGCAGGACCTGCTAAAGTTGCACCTTTAAGGCGAGAGGCTTCACCACCTCCACCATATCTCTCTGGCGCAGGTTCTCCTGCAGTGGAGCAGAGTTGCAAGGACATCTGCTCACACAAAGCAGGGAAGCAAAGAAAGACAAGGAAAGGGACAGCCTAGAGCACCTCAGTTGGGCCCTGTTTGGCTGCTTTGGCCAATCTCAGGTTCTTCCTTGCTAGGTCAGGCAAGGGCTGTTCTCATGTTCATCTTCTTAGTCTATAGCTCCTGCGAAGAAACCAGAGGACTTGAGGGAAGTAGAAAGGAATGGCTTCCTCCCCCTTGCCATTTGCCTTGTGGTTGTAACAGGTCAAGCAAAAGGAGTGGCGGAGTCTTCAGCTCCATCAGTGTATCTTGCCCAAACGAGGCTATTCTGGAATGCTCTGTGCCTAGAAGGCAAGACTTCCATCTGTCACTCACAGCACATATTTTTCTGCAGTAATTTTTAAGTCCAGCCTGTACCTGAGATTAGCTGTCTATTATTCTGGTGTATTGACCTCTAAACAGCTTATCACATCACCAAGATTAATTTTTACTGTTTATGATAGCAAGAAAGGAACGTCTTTTATAAAACCAGGCGCATTCATGAATTTCTGAAACCCAATTTAACTTTTCAAAGGTGTTTTGCTCAAAGAAATTGCTGGTATTGGATATCATCTTTTCTGATGCAGTGAAAAGTGAAACCTAAAAGCCCCCAGCGCATCATTAAACTTCTATGCAACTTGTGCACCAGGAGAGGCTTCGCCAGTGCAGCCTCAGAATGAAAAACATCTGTCAGCACCGAAGTCGCTCACTACATGTGCCATCTCCACTACTTTCAGAGGGCAAATATCTTTTGCCCAGGTTCAGCTATTTTCAAAACCTCCAGATTAGAGGGAGGGATCCAAAGCACCATTACAGAAAGGAGGTTCCATACTTGTTAACATAACATGAAAAAAGAGATGTGCCTATCTAATCAGGAGCGCAGCCAAACTTGCTTTTCCACAGCCTTTGCCTACAGAAAGAAGTGGAAAATCTTCACATCCATCCAGCTGACCAAACAATTACATTTCAAAAACTCACCCAGGAACATCAGCAACAGTGAAGGAATCTATGGGATCTAGAAGTGAAAAAGAGAATTCAATATTCAAGGTAACACCAGTGTTTCACTGCAACAACTGAAGCTAAGGCCCCAGAAACACCTACCATGTTCTACAATCACTTGGCAAGTGTGAGTCTGGCTTTCATTAAGGTGGGTGGCCATCTTGTCCAAGCCAGAAACATCCGTCAAGAAGTCACAGTTAAGACAAACCACAGTGATGCCCCTGGGAGAAAGCCATTGGAAGGAGTTGAGCTCTCCAAATACCTACCACGGAGGTCTATGCAGCTGTTGGCCCCTACTTGCCCCAGAACCCCCACTGGAGCCCCCAGGGGACCAACAGTCTTGCACTGCTCAGGCAGTGCCATCAAGTACAGGAAGCAGGTAGAATGGCACTGCACACTATCAGAAGTGCACAGCTTAAATAAATTAAAATTAGAAGATGGTTACCTCAATTCATCTGAATGTGTTTTATAAATCCAAAATCTTTTAGTTTGACGAGTACTATGAAAGCTACAGAAGAAACAGAGTGCTTTAAATTAAATTCCTGAAGAAAATGACTTGTTTCTACCATAAAATATATTACATTAAAAAAGCTAGTCGCGTGGTTTGTGTAATGCAGCTTGTAAAACGAACCACTCTGTGCCAATGCAATTAACAAGAAATGAAAACAAACAAACAAAACCAGGTTCACCCGAAGAGAGACTTTAGCAGCCCCCTCCCCAGCATCCGGGTACAGTCCCAGCTGTGTTTCTTCCCACTGGCTTCAGGGCAAATGATGCAATTCAGCCAGGATCAGCCGTGTAGGGAATCAGTCACGGAAATAAAGGCTCAATGTTCTTACTTGGGGATTAAGGCAGCTAATTTTATTGTGAGCAGCAGCTGATTCTGTATCTAAACAACCCAACTCAATCCAGGCAGAAACTGCTAGCTGAAAGGCTAAGTGGTGAAGTCGGGTAGCACGGAGCCTTGCCTTGCCACCTGAAGCCTTTCCGTCTCTTACCTGGACTGGAGCTAAAGGTTTCTTACCCCATCATGTGGTTCACATACGCTTTACTGCAACTGGTGCCATATCTGCACAAACTGCAGCGCATATACGCTGGGAAGTGGCTTGCAAAAGTCCGGATGTCTGAGTAACACTCAATGCATTTTTGAATATCAGGACACCTAAGGTTAACCAACGACACAATTACTTATCAAAGAGCAAGTTAATTAACAGGTCAAGCCACTGTCTGCTAGGTAAGACTTGCTTAGCTTAAACTGGGGAGCCAAATACAGTGGCCTTGTGGACCTGCAGAAGCCCCAGGTGCTGTAAGGCTTCTAAATAGCTTCTAGCGACCCCTGAGAAGAGTTACCTTAGATTATTCAGCGCTGTATTTACAATCTTATTTGCTTTCTTGCTACCACCGCCACTGCTGCTGCTGCCGCCACTGCTGCAGCTACTGTTGTGGTTCTTGCTTCCCCCACTGCTCTCTGTCCCCAGAAGCAGCTTCCTCTGCACGCTCAGCGGCTTCAGCTTGGCCTTTCCTTTGCAACTGGCAGTCGACTTGTTCTGAGCTTTGCTGTTTGCTGCTTTAGTTGCAGGAGACAACAGCAAGGTGGACATGTTTGTGCTCGCAGGAGACGCCGTCACAGAGGCAGGTTGAAGAGACCCAGAAGAGGCTCTAATTGTAACCTAGAATGAGAGACTCACTTTCAGTTTTATCTGCCTCACAAAGCCAGCGCTGATCTGCCTGCTCGGATTTCAATCGTTGTTTTTTTAATATGCAAAGTAAAAAGTAGCCACAGCAGAATACTGCAATGTCCTCTGGACACCGTAGGGGAGCATGCAATTTCAGCAGACTCAAAGAAAGCCGTTTATCTCTCTTCCCTTCCCCCAGGCTTTTTTTTTTATGGCCTCAGCATCCTCACGTATCATCCACAGAACAGCCACATTCCGAGTACGGATCTCACTGCCCAATCAAAAGGGAACTAAAATCCAACCATCAGCCTGCTACACAACAAGTGACATCTCCCTTCATCTACCTAGAGCAAGACACCATATCAAAAAATCTCTGTTCTGCTTAAGCCTCCAAAAAGAAGGGAATGAATAGGCCAAAAGAATCCAGAGTTTTTGATGTCATGATTTGACAAGTGAAAAGCAACTAAATGAAACTATTTCTTCCTTGAGACACCACCATCATCCTGAAGAAAACCAGCAGCCATTCCTCTGGAAGAGCTGCAGGCAACAAATCCTTAGGACAGAGGGTACCACAACTAGTGTCCTATTTCCCCAGGGGAGCGGCCGGACAAGGCTTCACCTCCTGGACAAGATGAGGGAAGACCTTCCTGAGCTATTCACACAGCGCACCCACCCTACCCACTTACTTTGGTTCCTGGAGGCAAGCCCTCCAACTGCACAGGTTTTTTGAATGTCCGATGATGTTGAGATTTGTGGTCCAGTTTTTCTTTGCAGGTCAAGAACTGGAGTCTACATTTGGTACAGCGATGTATTCCTTTTTTCTTTAGGGAAAGGGAAAAAAAGGAGGGGATAGAAGCATTTTGATGTACATCCCAGAATAAGACAGATCACTGAACTGGATTCACAAGTTATCTAATGCAACATTGCAAGAGGATCTGAAAGTATAAAAATTGTGGCCACTTGCAACACCTACAAAGGAGATTTGAGGAGTCAGCATTCCATCTCAAAAACATTTACACTAAGCTGGAAAGCTCAACAGCCTCTCTTCCCTCGTTCTTTGCTTTAGCCATGCCTTCTTTGCTTTGGCCACAGTCAGCACTTTGCCCGGCATTAGCCGTGCCCAAAGGTCTCCTAGGAGGGTATCAGGCAAGACAGCCAGCAGCCACAGGGCACTGTGCAGGAGAAGCAGCTGGGGGGGGGGAGCAGCATGGCGACCACCTTCTGTGGGGAGGAGGAGGAACTATGCAGTGAGTATGGGGATAAACTATTATTTGTTCCCTGCTTACCTTCCTTAAAGGTTACAAATGTTACCTGATGCCTCATAAAATGGTGCATGTAAGGTGCCCCAATTTTAATAACTTTAAGGCAAAATGGGCAAAGCAGGTTCTTTGTGTTTTCATGAATGGATCTGAAATGCTTTTCCACATCTGAAAATGCTGATGATCTGTAATTGCAAACCTAAACATCAATAGAAAGAGAGAGGGGGGAATATTTACTTCTAACATCTCTTAGGAACAAGGAAACATAGACAACCATATGTGCAAGGGAAAAAAGGGGGCTGGGAGTACCTGGCAGACATAAGGCATTTCCCCAGGCTTGTGATTGTCTTTCATATGCTGCAACAGAACTTGCTCAGTTTCAAAAGAGAGTTCACAGATTTTGCAAATAGCTAAAAAAAAAGAAAATAAGTGAACACTTTAAATAATCAGAACACAGGAGTAACATCATATTGGCACCTGTAATTCTGCTAGGACTCTCAAAGGGTGCTTTATAGCCCACGTGGTCCCAAAACAGTACCCTCTGGTCATAGGAAGGCAAACTGAGTGCTTGGCAACCTGTTTGCAGCTACATTCCTGCATCCCAATGAAGCAGCTCCCTTCCATGCATGGAGGGCAGCTGAATTCCTTCAGCTGGCCTCAGAGACAGGAGGCAGTGGAGAAGCTGCACAGTTAGAACAGCAGTGAGGTGGCAGCTTCAGATAGGTGGGAGGCCCTGAAAAGCCCAGATTCTGATCCCAATTGTGGCTATAAGGCAAATTGCTATCTGTAATTTGTTCTTCAAAGTGAAAGCAAACAAATGAATATTATTCATGACATAGATATGATACGTTAATAATTTTAATTAATTGAACTGTCATACCCACATCAAGAGTTGTATTTACTTTAAAAATTAAGTCTGGGGGTGAAGTTGGTATTATTGCTTTCTCCACCAATGGGTAGACAGCTGAGAACTTCCAAATTCAGTTCAGCCCCAGAACCCAAAGTCTGCCAAGGTCCTTGTCTGTGGATTGTCTCGCACCCCCCCCCTTCCCACCCAGGAGAACTCACTGGAGGACTCGTGAGGCGTGTGGGTGCTTTCAATGTGGCACTGCAGCTGAAAAGGAGTAGGAAACTGACGGTAGCAGTGCTGGCAGGTGGTGTGGCTTTCCCAGCTCTCACTGTTCTGCTTCTCAAGCTCCAAATGATGCTTCATGTGGTTCATAAATCTGAGAGGAACAGTTCACAGTTCAAGCACCTGCTTTTAAAGGGAAACCTTTAATTCCATGCACCGAGGAGGGATAGAACCTTCTGTTTGGCACTTGGTGTCAACAGATACTCCTCTGGCTGCTGGTTTCAGGGAAAACGTTTGCATAAGTAAATGGTTAATTCCTCTGTCAGGTGAGTGGAACCCAAAGGGCCAGAAAAATAGTTCATTAAATCATGTTGGCACAATCACTCATCCATTTGAAGTAATGAAAACTGGAGGGACTTAAAAGATTCCAGGTGTGAACCAAAAAGGTCAGGAGGCCCCAAGCTTGAACAGCCAAAGGGGTTCTGACATCCCAATTATGTAGGATTCAACTTCCATTTTCTTTCATTCCTGGCTATTGGCAGTGCCTTTTGATTCTCCAAACATAATTGTTAATATTTAGATCTGCTCAATTCTTGGCTGTGATTCTTTTGGGTTTATTTAGCAGAACTCTTTGAAGGAATATAAAATCAGTTCTGCTAAAATTAAAAATAAACAACAACAACAAATGAAGGAAGGCTTCCCCTAAGCTCCAGGTCAGAGTTGTGCCTCTTCCAGGCTAGAAATACCTGATGTTGCTTTTGAGGACTTTCATGCAGCTGGCACACTTGAAAGTGGTGTGGGTCTTCTGCTCCTGACGCACCTGCTGGAGGTTCCCCTCGTGTTTGCCATAATAGAAGTCATTAACCAACATGATCAATTTTCCTTTTTCTGATTCAGCAATACCTGAGCAGTCTGTTTTGGTTATTCCGGGAAAGGTGTGCACCATATCAGGACAGCAATACTGAAAAGACCAACAACTACCATAAATTTTGAACAAAAGTGTTTGCTGAATTGTTAGGAAACCACTAGGAAACTATTCAAGATGCCTTTGCAGGCTTTTAGCAAAATCAGATAACTTGAGTTCAGAAGGTTATTAAATAAATATCATTGGTATTTATTTTAAGTACTGATAACCCCAAACTCAGTTAGCAAATTAATGTACAACCATGAAATTAAATTGCTTCTGATGGAGGAAAAACAGGCCAAAAATTAAGACCATCAGTAAGGCTTAAGGGAGCAAACATAAGACAATATCAGAAAGAAATCTCCACAGGAAACAAGGAAAAGTCCCACAGAAGCAAAAGCTCTCATGGGTTGTGTAGAATTGAAATACAGGGGAAAAGAGATTGCAGTTTTGAAACAGATTCCCAGAAAAATAAGAGAGACCAGGAGAAAATTTCAATTTTTGACCAAGAAATTGTTTATGAAAAATATTATTTTTAGATGGTTGATGCCAGAGGGTTTGTTAATATTCTGGGAAGAAAAAATATATAAATTAAACAATTATGAGGAAGCAGCAGCTTTCTATCCTGAACATAAAAACTTCGTAGAGAGTGAAGGGGAGCGGGGGGAGACCAAAAGAAAGGGGGTGGGAGGAGGCACGACAACCTGGAACTGGAGAGTGGGGCGGGACATCACCCAGGAGACTAAGATTACAATGATTAATGATGTGCTCGATAGAACATGAAGAAGGTAAGTAGAAAACTGGAAATTTATGTAATCATTCTAGTTAATTGTGTCAATGCTGGAACAGGAAATACCCAACTGTATACTCAATACTCAACTGTACAAGGTAAATGTAAAAGTGTAATCTTAATATTATGATCTTATGATGTACTAAACCTTTCAATCTCAAGAAACAAGACGTTATATTATTAAATGGATTAAACTCCCATACCCTTTTCCCCCAGTTAAAAATACCAATAAATATTTTTTTCAAAAAAAAAAGTGGTGGCTGGACAAGCTATTTTAAATGGTATCTGTGCAAGGCAAATGGGATAAACCTTTAAATCCAGAAGAAAAAAAGTTGTCTTTATCTAAATCCAATTTATACTAAGAATACCAAACAGAAGAGTCCCAGATTTTATGTGTAGAAATGCCAAGTGACTCAATGTTAAATCTATAATTGTATTTTACTTCCACCCCAAAGATATTTACCTTTATATGATTTTTTAAAGGCTCCAAAAGGTTAAAATGAATATTACATTTTGGGCATGCCTGTGGAAAAGGGGCTCCATTCTTAATATTACTTGAAGCAACGCCTGGGGAAAAAGAAAATGGGATAAGTTATTTGTATGTTTGAATATGTGAGACAGGTATGTTAAATTCATTATCCAAAAGCATTCTTTAATCCATTTGAGCCTTTGCTGGAGGTGAATGAAGCTCCTGTATGGATTCCCTGGGATCACAATCTTTGATGCCCCCCACCCTTCTTGTTACCTATTTCAGAATGGCCTTTCAAACCCCTTCAGACATGATCCCCCCCCCAAACAAGACATCCAGCATATTTTTGGTAGCCTTACCTTTCTCAAGCAGGACTAGGTCATCTGGAGGTTTAGCAGAGGGCAGGAGAGGGGACTCACTCTCAGAGCCTGTTTCATTAGCCTTGGCCTTTTTGGGAGTGATATTACTGGCTTCAGAAGTGGAGGGACGCTTGGACAACCCTAGAAATGTTTTAAAATTTAAATTTAGGTAGCTTTTCATAGCCAATTACTCCTCAGTCTCTCGAACCCCAGGCCAGGTTACCCCAAGTGACCCTAAAGGCATAAAACTGATCCACAAGACACAGCTCATGCTCCAATCCAAGTCATTTTTTCTCAGAAGCCCCCCCCCCCATGCTCAGTAGGACTGCCATGCTAGGAAGGCCCTCCATGCCTTATTTCAAAGATATTGCTATCAAGAGCATTGCTCTGAGATACGCCCGCAGCTTTCCTCAGGTTTTCACACAATATTTGATGGTCCCTGACTATAAGCAAACCCCACTCCAAGTTACCTAGTTGGGTAATGAAACATCTCCAAGAAAACAACCAATCTCAGAAGGTACCAAGGACCCCTCTCTCCCCGACTAAATATTAGGAGCCCAGCCACCCATTTTTTTAAAAAAAATCTGATTTTTGCATCAAACCACAAGCACAATGAAAAACCTGACTTGGACATACCTGCCGTGTTCATGGGTGATCCACTCTGGTATTGTGATCCTCCTGAATTCTGCCTTACACCAAAGGTCAGGCCCGAAGATCTATCTGGGGTCACCTGTGGAAGATGCATTTCAAGAGCTCAACCATGGGACTCTTTTGATTCTACAGCAATTTTCTGTTGCTTTTAGAAACACTTCAAGATTCACACACACACAGCACCCAAGTTTACCATTTTAAGGGTTCCATTCTGGCAAGATGCACTTTCTGCCAGGCCCTTCCCCATTTCCAAAGGCCCACAGAGGGGCCCAGAGTCCTCAGTGCTACTGCCTCCTGTGCTCAGAACACAATCATTTCCAGGACACGGCAAGCAGCAGCAGCAGCAGCAGCAACCCTCATAGGTCAGGGTACATTTGCTGCTGGCACAATGGAGCAACTCCAAACCTACCCTGTTCAGTGCAACAGGCTGTGCTGTTACGGTGGCCACTGGCCTGGATGTAGACTGGGCTGACGCAGGAATATGGAGATTCCGTGACAAGGACTGGGAAGGGGCAGATATACTGACAGGCTGGGAGATCCCCGCACTAGGCTTAGCTCCTTCCTGCGGTGACGAACATCCTGAAAGCGGCTTCTGCAAGACCTGAGTCGATCCCGAGATGCTGCTGACGCGTGGCTGTGGCTGAACAGCTAGGGTACTAGTTGCAGGTCTGCCCAAAGAATGAAACCCTGGAGAAACAGCCACAGCACCTGCTGTGAGAACCAGGAAACAAAAGATTACACATTCAGAAGCGTTCAGAGACTTCAACATTTGGCATCACTGGAGAACATCATACCTCTTTTGGGGGCACCATTCTCCACTCCAATTCGTGATGAAATCGGGTTATCTCTGTTCAATATATCTGTTAAAAATGATCATTACTGCTTTCAGAAAATAAAGGAAAAAGAAAATATGCTCAAGGGAATTTATCAATATGTACCTAAAGAAGGAAAGTAACATCTCACTGTGAAGTTGCACTAACTCTTAAAAGTGTTTGCAGTATTCCTGAAAGAGGTTGCAATTGTTCCACGAACGATCCAAGAGCATTGTAATCAATTATCCCAGTTTAATGAAACTACATTTATGCTGATTCCTACCAGTTCAACGGGGTTTTTGAATGAAGATATTTTGGACATACATGCAAGTTAAACATGACTAGTCTAGCTTGCTCTACTTTCCCTTGTGCGTGCCCCCCCCCCTCCAAAACAGTCCCTTACAGGTATTGGTTGGTTTGGAGCTCAAGAACTCCCCAACAAAGATAGGCTCGTCGTCATCATCATCATCATCGTCAACAACAATGGGATTTGCTTTCTGTTGCCAAGGTTCAAGCTCCTCTTCTTCGCATTCCATGAAAAGCTCTGCCATTGTGGAACTAGAGAGTAAAAATAGCAGCAGGTGGAACAGACCGCTATTAGGGGTGCACAGCTGTCCTATTCTGGAAAGATGCCCTGTTTCTGACAGGGCTGCACTCCTTGCTTAAAGCTGCGGTTTGCCCAGCTGCAAGGCAGGCCAAGAGAGGGCTCAGGAACCCTACCCTACAGCTGATGGCAACGGCTGCTGCATCTTCGCAAGAATAAACCCAAAGGCTATTTTCTCTACTTCAACCCAGCAGACACAGTTTAATCTAGTGAGGCCACGGACAACTTGTATAGGCAATTTTAGAGGTTCGGATTTATGGAAGCCAGTGACTTTAACGGGTCACAGCAAGCCAAGTTAACCACCCCAACCACCCCTTTGGGCAGTGGGCAGCTGGTTGGTCCAGTCCCATCCACCCCTTCTCTCTCACAGGGTCCAGCCCGGCTTTCCCTGAAGGAAGAAACCCAGATTCCCTCAGCGTTGCTGGCTAGCACAGGGACCTCAGTACAAAGAGTGACCTGAAAACCAGGCAGTTCTGTGGTTCCACTGGGAACAACCTCCACAGAAGGCCTTGGACAGCACAACCCCCCACCACGAAGGAAGGAAGGAAGGAGGGAGGGAAGGAGGCGGCGGCCCAGAGTTCCGCAGGAGGACAGGCCGCGCTGACCATTTCCTGAGCAAAAGGGTTTCCCAGGAAAGGCCTGGGGACGGGGGGACGGGGAGCGCTTTTGAAAAGGGAAAGCGAAAGTGAGTTTCAAGACTTCTTTCTTCCTGCGGTGAGATCGGCTGAGGAGGGATCCTGAAAATGGTGTAAGCCTTTTTTAAATAAAGAAAAGGAAAAAAAAGCTTTACTGGCAGAGAGGAGAGCAGAGGGAGAAGGGGGAGGGGGCTGCCATTCCCCCCCCACCCCAGACCGCTCTTGAACTTGAACACAGCAGAGGAATTTTGAACTTGAATTTTAGACTTTGTTGTTGGCGCTTTGCTTCTGGTGGCTGGAGATCTAGATG
>JANHFP010009102.1:18777-36306 GCA_032468135.1 Calamaria suluensis
ATCATTGTATATACTATTAAGCCAGCTTTAATAATGCCTGAATGCAAGTTTGATTTGCTATGCACGTTCAATTGTTTTTCATAAATGTATAAAAAAGAGGATGTGGCCCCAACCATGATAATCTACAAGCAAATATACAAAGACATATTTAAAAAAAGTTGTTTTAAAATCAGACATTCTAGAAAACTAATTCCATGGGTCCACTTAGATGCCTAGGTAGTGTGTTTATTTATTTAATTTGACAAGTACAAGGAAAAAAGTCACAGTATAAACATAGACATTGGCACAAAAATTGGCACAATTAAAGATATAGTCAAAACATATTCATAAACACATGGGATGATTACAAATGGATTGGGATAGTAGGACAGGGATGGTAGGCATGCATGGCCCCTAAAGGACCTCTTAAAGACATGAAAGGTACACAGTAGACAGTTTAAGGGAGAAAGCACGGGGATTAGCAAGACTAACAACAGGATCAGGTAGGGTGTTCCAGGCATTTATAACTCTACTACAAAAGTCATACTTCCTACAGTCTAAATTAGAGCAATTTACATTGAATTTGAATCTACTGGTAGCCCCTGTGATATTGTGGTTGAAACTGAAATACTCATTTACAGGTAGGGCATTTTGGTAAATGATAAATGTTGCTAGATAGATAGTCATCGGCTTACGACTAGTTCAGCCCAAAATTTCTGTTGCTAAAGTTGCCAAGGTTGGACACCCCTGGTCTAACTCATGCAGTAATACTAAATGTCCTCTCCCTAGGTGGCCACAACAACCAGTTAAAATAATATACTTTCCCATTTCCACTTTGTTATATTTAAATAGTGCCCTTTTTATGATCCAGAACAACATGGTTATAGAAGACTTTTTAGCAATGCAGATAGTGTAATAAGAGATGTCCTATCGGCTTTATATAAATAGGCACAGAGAGATGCTATGCTGCAGTAAGTGATCTAAACATAAGGGTCTGAAAATCAACCAGTGAAGTGCTATAAAAGGATTCTTCCATAATAACAATTATACGGCATAGTTACAAAGCTCTTTATAAGATGGAAGGCCTGCAGAGAATACAAGCATATTTCTAGCATATGTTTATTACAGTGGATATTCTGATTAATTTTCTCTTTAAGAAATTTAACAGAAGCATAAATTAAAACAATTGGCCCCGACACTATTAATCACTTTATATAGCCAAAGGGGTTAATATAATTATCCCCCAAATGCCTCTTTTTTTCATTATTTATCCCATACATCTTCAACAGTCACAATGAATCATACAGGTCTCTAGCTAAATAAGGCTTTCTTTTATCTCACTGGTGCTTTGCTACAAAAGCAATAAACCCAAACCTACTCAGTTCACAGGTGCATTAAATGATGGTTTGCCATCTATCAATCAACACGGATGATTGTATTTTGAATTTGCCTTGCAAAATACTGTATATCCAGCTGTAAATACGTAAATTGATTAGAATAGCAAATAAATAAAAAAGCAATTGGAAAGTTTGTAATCTTTATCTCTGGCTACCAAATTCTACTACAGTAATGTACTTTGTTCTGTTTTCCTTGGACAACAGCCTTATCTTTTAAGAATAACTAATGGAAAACCACATACAAAATTCTTAAAGATGGGTAAAAGGTGCACTCATGTTCAACTGGAATAAATGCAAGATGGGCTTGTTACTTAATTTTTAAAAATAGTTCATAACTATGTTATTTTGTTCTTTGAAATATTAATAATCCTAACTGCATCTAATGTTATGGAAGTGGGTCCTCATTTACGTATCTGAAATTTTCCTTGCTTCCCCATTTGTTATAAAGTCCCTCTAAGAAATTTTGATAATTAACATGAAAGTAATTGGTAAGAGTATCACATACCAGTCATCTTTGTTCTCCAAACAGTGAGGCACAATTATATGCAATTCTGTAGGACAGCTGGATGTATACATATATATTTGTATATGTGACCTTTAATTGAGGCCCTTATGCAGACTTCAAAGGCAAAAAAGTTGGGCGATCTCTGCTTGATTAAGAATTTAGGTTTATGAGATTTTTTATGGGGTGAGCAATTAAATGTGTAGAGATATATGTTCATGAGGTGTAATCTATGGACACATTAAATTATTTGTCTTAATTACTGCTATAGTACCACTGTATTATGTGAATGGAACATGGAAAACTTCTAATATTTGCCTGTTAGTTTACATCACTGTACTTTTCAAACACATTTAAAACAAATGCATTCCTCATTTTAATCAATCAATACTTTACTTTGGTCAACTAGATGAAGAAAGAGGAGGAGAAATGGATAATTAAAATTAACCATTTTAAAATCTCAAATGTGATTACATTAACGCCGCACTTCACTTTACCATTCAAATTGGGATCTGAAATCAAATAACGGCAAAGTTAAAAACAACTAAAATTAAACATCTTCAATCTTAAACAAACTTAGTTATAGGTAAATCTAATTATATATATATGAAATAAAACTTTTGAAGAGCATTAAATGATCATTACATAGATGCAAACCTATTCATAGTGAGTAGATGACGGTAAAAATATTTTAACAACTAACATATAAAATTATCATTGTTTTAATTGTAGAATGGTAATCAATCCTAATAAGCTTATTTTTTTAATCCCTCTGTGTAATTACTATTCTAAAACATGGGAACTAACAACACAACCAGCCTACTTTTAAAACCTTACTACTTTTATTTTGTCCGTATTTTGTCTTTCTTTTCCTGTGATAATAAGATGAGACAGCCACTTCTGCTTTATTAACAACATGTTGCTGCTAAATATATGAAGAATCCACATGGGTCTGCTAATATGCTCCAGGTAATTGTGCCCTTTACAAACAGCATGATTCAATATCTACAGCCATTAAAGTGGGCTTATTTTTGAAAACACCTACCCTTTTCCCATTAACTGTATTCTGAATTATAAGAATATGGTGGGATAGAGTGATGCTATTTCACCCCTGTCAGTTTCAGTTACAAAAACATTTTTTCAATGGACTGTCCTTCTGTAACATTCGGATTGTATAATACAAATAAAGCAGAAGCATGTTTGCAATCTCACCCAGTGACCATTCCTTGGCGAGAGAACAGACTAACTATTCAGAAGCAATTTTCTTCAGACTGAATTTATGTGCTGACCGTATAAGATCACTTCCCATAATAACCCTCCCCCTACCCAGTGTTAAATACAATCTGTCTCCCACTCACTGTAATAATAATGTGCAAATGACTGTAATTTTGCAGACATGAAACAGCCTAAAGTGAAACATGTCTAAACAAGAGGTTGATTTTGAAAAATGGGGGCTATTAACCAAATAAGTAAAATATATATTATTCAAAAAGAAAAAAAATGAAAAGAAAAATCTAACAGTGACCTGTGTAAGTACTATTTTATTTAATTCCTTCTCCAAAAAGCCCTTATCATCTCAATGTTGCTTTTCTTATAAATAGTAATGTGAAAAGCAGTGAATAAAAATGAGACAAAATATTTGCAATTTCATTGAAAAAACAACACGGGAAAAACAGAAGCAAAGGAAGAAAAATATTTTCAGAGGTTCATCTTTAAGTATTGGTCACTGACATTCTCTCTATCCAAAATTGTTATTATGCAACATTTAGTCCAAGTATGCTTTTAGCAATATTCTGTAAAACAAAAAGATCAAAATATCATATGCTGATTAGAACATTTTATTAATGTTAATAATAATTAACATTTATTAATTATTTATAACATTTATTAATGTTCATACTTTTTCCGTTTTCTACCATCTTTCAAATACATTGATCATATAGTCATATTTTTATTTTATAATCTGATTTCTATTTAAGTAAATCTTATATAGTTTCAGAATACACTATGTTTTAGAATACACATACATAGGATTGTCAAAGCGCAATCTTATTATGACTTAATTGTTCACAATTCTGTTAAAAACACACTTTGAAGTTTCACTTTATTTAACACAATGGCAAAAACAGTGCTTCACAATTACGTGAAAAAACAGCACAACAAAAACATTTCAAAGCAGTTTACAAATGTTAAGAGTTTTATTATTATTGCTGAACATTTTTATTGCAATCTTCATTTCTCTCAGCAATACATTTCACCTTGTTTCAAAAGCTCACTTCCCAAGATTTTCTATTGTTAGTGTACAAATTGCTTTGTATTCTGAGACACTCTGTGTGGGAATACAACCTAAGAATTGGAACAAAATTTTATTTACATTGCAACTATACTGCTATAAACAGACCTATTTTCCAGACTTCTCACTTCCAAGAAACCTTCCATTGTTTAGCAAGACTGTAGTTATTTAAAGTGTATCAATAAGTGTTTCACAAACTCTTGAATATTCTTCAATTCAACTACTTTACTGCTCCCAGTTTACTGCTGACATAAGCTCCTGTAATGAAGTTCAAGTCATTCATCTATTTACTGTTATCTATTTAGAGAGGGAGGGAGGACGGAGAGAGGAAAGATGGCTGAATTTGCAGTATTTATGAACTAAGATGCTTAATACACTACTGACATTTCAATAGATATAGAACTGGCTATCTCAGCTCTTCCTGAAATAGCATTAGCCTCAGCATTAACAACTACTTCTCCTAAATTCCTTTTACTACAGAATATCCCATATAAAGTGTCACTCAATCACTTAATCTGTTCTCAAGTAAAAGATGGTTTTCTGGTACTAATTTCCATAACTTGTTTGTAATTTCCTGAATAAGGAGGTTATTCAACTTTTTCTCAGCTCACAAATCTGCTATGCAAAAATATATTTTATACCAAATAGAATTTGGATTGAGGGCATGGTAGAGGGAAACAATGATTTCGTTTTTTCTTCACAAGACCAGATTATGTTGCAGAACCAAAAATTAACAGAGCTCTTCTTGTTGCATTCAATATTTCAATATTAGTTTGCCTTGCTGGAAGGGATCAAATTTTACAACTGAATCTACAGATGAAAGTTCTTACTTTTAGCAGGCAGTATCGGAGTTGTAATTTTGAGATATGCAATAGAAATTGTGAGCTTTTTAAAAAGTTGACAATGAATTATTGGCATGAGTTATCAATTCATATGACTATTCTGTGCTTCATATGGTCTACTCTATATCATCATAGCTGCAAAGTGCATAATTGAACAAACAAGAATTTATTTCTACACAAATATAGTCTTGCATTACTGTCATTAGACTATACTACAGCTCACATATTGCACTAATGATTTTGTTCAGTTTTGTTGAATAAGCCACAATGGCTGGGATCACAAATAATTCTGTGCCATAAATATATATAAAAAATAACATATAAACTACATGACTAAGTTATAAATTAATCCAAATCCAACAAAATCACAAAATTTATACTCTATCTAATTTATCACAAAATTTATACTCTATCTAATGATCTGTGCGCTTGTAACCAATACCTTCCTTCCATACAATTGTTGGCTGCATTCACAACTGTACCGTATTTCAGTGACAGGGCAGAACTGTTCCAACCTTTGTTAACTCATTAAAAAAGAAACTGAATTATTGAAAGTTTATGTAGGAATTTTAGGACAACTGGCAAATATGTAAGATGTGAGCAAGAATAACTGGGCATTGTGTACATTGGCTACACTTGTAAGTCTTTTTAACCTCAACAGCAGTGTTTGATCAATTGCAATTCCTGCCAGGCAAATATATTATTTTAAGGAGGCTCACCATATTTATTCATCCAGAGATTTAGCAGCAAATATCGAACTGAGTACAAAATAATGTTTAGGTATCAAAATATCAAACAACACAACTGATTGCAAGTGGTTATAATTTGAACCCCATACTTCTAATTTTATACTTGTAACATTTGGATAAAATTGATCGTTATCTGTTCAAGTATTTCTTTAAAAAAACACATTCTTGATTCCCACTGATTAAAGATAACAAACTAAACTAAAAGGTTTTAAAGCTATAAAACACATATCCCTCTAAACATTGGCTGCTGCTATTAACTATCATGCACATGCTTAATGGTTTATTAGGCATAACCTCTGAGAGCACTATCTTCCAATAACTGGACGCTTTGGTTATTTCAGGTTTTGCTTCAGTATGTAAAATAGGCTGTCTGGAACAAAATAACATACTCTGTACAGAAAAGAGTGGGGGAAGGGCTGCCGAGTTACGTTCTGCCAATGCAGACGTTGCAATTTTCGGACTATGCAACAGCTTTAGTATATTCTTGGTTGTACATCTACAACAAAATATAATTCTTGATGAAGTGATTCACTGGAAAGAGGTTAACTGGGGGAAGGGCGACCAGAAAATAATTGCATTCTCACTCATGTGTTCACGCGGTTGGTAAGTGGTTTCTTGCTATTCCAGTTCACTGCTTGCAGCAGTAAATCAGCAGGCTGGAAACAAAAGGGTTACTCCTTTCCATAATAAAAATCTAAATGCCCTACTAGAGTCATATTGTAAAAATGAGTAGAAAATAAAGTGTGGAAAAACGAAGGGAGAAGGGTGAGAAAAGGCGATCGCGCAGCATGTCGGCTGAAATACCCCTGCAAAGCAAGAGAGGATGGGGGAAGGAGAAAGGGAGTTTTCTTTGGGAAAATATTTCTCCTTCACCCTCCCTCCTTCTGCTCTGGAAACACACATCAGTATCAGAAAAAGACCTACGTACCGAGTCAAATGGTACAGATATTCAGTGGGGGGCAAAAAAAAAGCACTCGGAGAAACGGTAAGACGTTTCAATTGGTTCTTGGAAAAACGCACACAAGGAAGCCATTAATTGTGGTTTTGCATGCAGACGCAAATCTTAAAACGCCGAAATGGTATAAACGAGGGAGTCTCCCATAATCCGTGCCCGGGATATATGGTGCAGTCCTACCCCCTCCTTACCTGATCCTTTCATTTAAATAAAAGGTATAGGCTAATGCCGTAATTGAAATAGGAAACATATTTGTATCTTGCTGTAGCAAGAGGCTGCCTAATGGAGGACTCCTATAGGCTGAAGATTGCAAAATACAAGACTGTTTCTGTATGTGGGTGTGCGCGCATTTCTCACACCCTCCGGCAGCTAAGAGAAGCCACCATCCAATGAGACGGCTCGGTTTCATAAAAGCTGGCCTCTGATTGGACAGAAGGGAAAGGGCATTGGGAACAAAGAAAAGTCCCTTTCAGGTACGGGAGTCTAGGCTTGCTTCACACTCTCGCTTCTCTCCAGTTCTGATTTCTGCTGTTCAGTAGTGCAGTAAAGGCAGCTTGATTTATGCAGTGTGTGTGTAAGAGAGCGAGCTCATGTGAGAGAATGAAAGGGTCTATATTTTCAAGCTTTTTTTTACATTTCAATTTAGAAAAGCCTTGAATGATCCACGAAATCTGGTGCTCTTTTTCTTCAAAAAGCCCCCCCTTAATCTGTCGAGGAAATTAATTTTTTTTCAAAAAATAAAATATATATATAATCGGCTGCAACAAAACACATTCATTGCACTTGTAGAAGGAAAAGGTCAACTCGATTCGATACAGTAAGTACACTGCGTGGTGTATCGATAGCACTTTAGAGGGGATATCTAGAGCTATCTTATCTCTCTTATCTGTCTCTCTTTCATATGAAAAGCGTTAAGAAATGCGTGCGTTGCAAAGAAAGCTTGGTGTAGGTGGGTTTAAAAGTAAAATACACCAAAGGGTACGTAGGAGAGGGTGAAAGCATTGCAATTTCTCACACAAATCATCCTGAAAGTGCACTTGAGGGGAAGAGCAGGGGGAGGGAGCGCGTTAAAGCGTATTACCTTTTGGGGTCTAACTGACCAAGTGGGGAAAATAAAAACAAAAAACGAGACTTAAAGATCAGCCTGTGTATCGCCTTGTCCCTTGCTTCAAGATCAGTCCTAAAACAATTAAAAGAGCTTGATAAAGAAAATAGAATTTAAGATCCTTTGGAAGGGAGAGATTGTCTCCTGTCACATGCAAATAAACAATCTGCTGTTAAAAGTGGGGCAGGGAGGAGGATGCCGTTGTGGGTGCAGTGAATATTTTTCAACCCCCCTTAAAAAGCTGCTCCGGTTCCCCTTATCCGCCCATAGCAAAAGATAGATATATTTATATATACCACAGAACTGCCATGATCCAATAAAGAAAATACTAATTTGAATGCCACGGAATGTTTCGTTGTGCTGGAGAGAAAGAAAAAAGAGGCATTTAAAAACCCGCCACGAAGCCATCCTCCTGGCGAATTCCTGATGGCACCGAATTGAAGCAAGGGGCGAGAAAAGGGGCCGATCGCCCTCCTTCTGCAGCAGACGCTTTGCAAACCTGGGGTGCCCATTTCACCTCTTATCTCGGGAGCAGTCACTTCTCGGGAGCAATCTTTCAGATGCATAACTTGTAGCTGCGCCAGCCCCAGTAGATAGAGAGGGCGGAAAGACGATGAAGGAAGAGAGAAAATAGATTCCCCCCCTTTAAAGACCAGATCAGTATTTTCTTGATACGGTTGTCACCCATTTTTTGTTCTCACGACAACCAATTGAGCCCTTGATCCTCACGTGATGTGAAAAGCTTGAACTGTAACAAAATCGCTCCTTTTAGGTGGTTGGTTGCTACTAACCCGCCCATCCCCCTCCCCGCCCTGCCTCCCTCTTCTGTTTTCTCCCTGATACATTTCCAGCGAACCGACTCTGCAGTTTCCAATCTATCAACAATTCATTACAGGTTTTTTTTAATCTTCCAAAACACCAGCTAATTAAAAATACTAAAGCCAAGCTCCGAAAGGCGAGGAGGGAAGAAGGAAATGTGAAAGATGAACCAGCGTTGGCTGAAACATTTTTCGAGGGTAGAAGGGAGGACCAAACAAAATCTCTGCTCTAAAAATAATGACACATATTTTATCTCCTCGGATTCTTAATTACCGAATGGCTCATTCTATGAGCTGTCTATTTTAAAACTACCTCTCCTCTCCAGGAACTGGTATTTAATTGAAAAAAAAAGACCTATTCCCTCAAAAACTTTGAATCATTTCCTCTGTTTAGGAATATTTGCTTCATTTTCAGACTCTTTTTTTTCAGCACTCCATCAGATGGTTTGGTAACTGGTTCATCAGACCCTGATTTTATTCCCTCCCTCTTCTCCCTTCCATTCCCCCATCAAGTTAGTTCAAGAAGTCAGATCTGTGAGCAGGGGAGGGGAAAAAAAACCCCACTTCCCAACTAACAGGCGGAATCCAGCCCAGATTTTCAGTCCTTTCTCTCCCCCCCTTCACTAATTTTCCTCGATGTTAGCACATTCTGCCTTGTAACAACTGGACGCCTGTAGGTTTGTTTCATGGAATCATTACTTACTGATCAGGATGGCTACAGAAGCTGGAACTGAAGACTGGATGTGAACTTGCGGAAAACATTTTGCAATTTTTATTTCTTTATTACAATCACATCTTGGTGCTTATACAAGGAAAGAAGAAAAAAGATTGGGTTTTTTTGGTGCTTGTGGCTTCTGGTGTTTTGAATGTGAAATACTATCTTTCAGCCTGTGAAGTTGTGAGGAACAAAATACTTAAGAAGGAAAACCATTTTTTTTTTCAAAAGAAAAAGGTGGGAGGAAAGAACCTTTTTCGTGTGCCAAAAAGGAAGGAAATATGTTTCTTGATGATTACTCTGCCCGAAATGTTAGTTGGTTTTTACTTCTTGATTACTTGCTCTTTAAGTAAAATGAAGTGGGATATTGAGTTCTTGCTGAGACCAGCAAGAACAGAATTTTGATTTCTCTGGCTTAATTTTAAAAAATGATAAAAGATTAAAGGTAAGCAATGTACATAATATATTTCTAAATATTTGGACATGGGCATTAAGAGAAAAAATATTCCTTTTAAAATAATTTTAGCTAAGCTGTGTCAAGCACACACTCTTGCGGTTAGAGGCCACCTTGGTGTAGAGCGTTTAAAGTGTATGTCTTAATCAGTTTCCTGTACAGTCAGTAATACTATATTTAACAGTCTAAGCAGTAGGTGACCTAAGTGGACGTTAGGACCACTTTGAGATGTGTTATCTTAAATGCATTTTAAATAGAAGTGGTGTATTCCCTTCCCTCAGATTAAAATTTTAGAATGAATGTACTTTTATTGTTGTTTTGTTCTCAGAGATTCTTTCTTACAGAAAAAAGCTAATCCAGTCTATGAAACTTGAAGGGGGTGGTGATTCCCCCCTCCCCCAATAATGGGAAAAATGGGTTTTAGAGAGAGAAGATTCCTCATTGTGCTTAAATGATACAGAATCACATTTGATATTTTTGAATTTTGTGGAATTAAATGCTTCAATTTAAGAGCATGATTATTTTGGGCTTGGGTTTTTTTGGTTGGTTTGTTTTTTGGGCACATGGCA
The DNA here is from genome assembly GCA_032468135.1 of Calamaria suluensis. Taxonomy (NCBI): domain Eukaryota; kingdom Metazoa; phylum Chordata; class Lepidosauria; order Squamata; family Calamariidae; genus Calamaria; species Calamaria suluensis. The sequence continues at coordinate 29,156 of JANHFP010009102.1, forward strand.
TTTTAAGAAATGATCATGGATGGTGGGATGCAACCATAGAAAAGAGGCTTATTATCAAAGGCTTTGGTTTTACAGACATCTCAAAAATTAATAGATGAAGTATCTTTTTCTTATGTGCCTCTAATATCAGTTTGACTGTATTCTGATAAGACCCAGCCAAGAAATATTCGACTTTTCCCCTTCCTCACAGGAAAAGGTGGACCTGGACTTCAGGGTATATACCCAGACATACCTGGGGGAGGAAAGCAAGAAGAGTTACACTTTAAAAAGTCCCACAGAGATAAACGAATGTCCCCTCATCTACAAAGGAAAGTTCGTCTGATTTTTACTCAAGAGTTTTCATTTTCAGGATGTCATTGAACACTTCCACTGCTGGTAAAGGTGTGGATCCAAACACAGTTGATACCTATGACAGTGGTGATGACTGGGAAATCGGGGTTGGGAATTTAATAATTGATTTGGATGCAGATTTGGAGAAAGACAGACAAAAGTTTGAGATGAATAATTCTACCAATTCCAAGGATTGTGGGAATCTTGCTTCTAATGGAGTTAATCCTACCTCAGCCTTAGCTGATGGCCTAAAATTTTCTTCTGTTCAGCCCCCTGCTTCTCAGGGGAATTCCTCACACAAAGAAACTAGCAAATCAAAAGTGAAAAGGAGTAAAACTTCGAAGGATGCTAGTAAATCTCTGCCTTCTGCTGCCTTGTATGGAATTCCTGAAATCAGCAGTGCTGGCAAGAGGCAGGAAGTCCAAGGGCGCCCAGGCGAGGCAGGTGGCATGAATTCAGCACTGGGTCAAAGTATGAACAGCAGCCCAAATGGCAATAATAGTACCACCAGCATCAATAACAACACTCTTGCCTCTTGTGGGAAAAATAAGGAAGAGAAAACAGGTAAAACACAAGCCAGCCGAGGTTCCAAGCGGGATAAAGATGGAGGGAAATCCAGGAAAGACCGGCAACTTGATCTACAGCAAGGACCCTCAAATAACTGTAGCCAAACTGCTCCTGGGCACTTGTACAGTTTTGGGGCCAAGGGAGGTTGTGCTGGGAGCAACATCCCTTTCAATTGTACCTCCTCCTCCACTGCTGGGGATGCGAACAAAAGTGTTCCGGATTCAGGGTTAATGGGGAACTCTATTTTGGTAAAGAAAGAAGAGGAAGAAGAGGAAAGCCACAGGAGAATAAAAAAGCTGAAAACAGAAAAGGTAGGAGTAATTTACCATTCATCCTTTGATAAACTTTTAACAACTCTGCTTCTGTTTGTATATTGTCGAGTATTTCTTTGATTAATTTTCTCAATTGCTACCTATGGCCTGGGTTTATGTTATCTGAGCGGAGTGTTTGGTTTTTAGGAAAAGATATCTAAATTGTCACTTTGATGGGTTTTGCCTTCATTGTGTTTTATCTTGCAAGTTCGGAGGTTTGTTGTCATTGCTGTTTGGAATGAAGCCTTTTGTGTGCATCCTACATTGAAATCCTGGTGGTGTCTGTTGGAGGGGGGAGGGGAGGAGGTGTTCTGTCTCTTCAGGTATCTGAATAACTTGCACCATCCTTTGATTACAAGGAAGAGCGATTAAGCAGTTCTTGATTCCTTTTTAGCTCCTTGAATTAGAGAGAGAATCTTCGTGTGGGTGTGGGGGGAGAAGGGGTTGTTAGAGAGTTATTGCCTCTTGTACAAAAGCCAAGTCGGTCTACATAATTCAGAAACTGCCATAAGGCATGCTTTGTCAGAAGGCATGCCGTGTGCTTGGAAGCTGTTTGGTGCAAGTCCAGTGGGGGAGGGGAGCCCACACTGTCCTGAAAATCTGTGTGTACAACCTTTATCTCCAAATATAGATGAACACTTTGTCCTCTGTCCAGAAGTCTCTTTTCTTCTTATCTACATTCTCAGAGAGTTCCTGGATGTGCACTGCCTGTTTGTTGAATAGCTGAGAAATGTGTGTGTTTTTCTTCCTCTTCACTAAAGTCTGAAGAATGTGCTCTGTTAAGGATAAATGGCCTTGCATTGTGAGGGGAAGTGGAAGCTACTGATTTCTCTTGGCTGCTCACTGGGGCAGGGTTTGGGGTAAGCACCAATTGTTCTGTATCCAGAAGACAGAAGGTTTCTTTGTCATCCAGGGAGCTATTGTTGCGTTATAATTAAGACTCAAATTAATTCCACAGGTTGTTTAAACAAAAGACAACCCCTCCCTACTCCCATGCAGAGCAATTGCTTGCAACATGATTGTATACAATTGTCTTGACATTATTCCTCTTTACAATTCCCAGCCCAATGTACAAAAGTGAGAAAGTTTTTAGCTGATGCATTTAATACACTACAGCTTAAAGAACTGTGAAGATGTGCTATTTAAAAGACTTTGGTGAATTTGCATAATATACTTGAGTTACAGGCGCCTAGTATTTTCTAATCAGTAAATGGTTTGCTGTAAAAAAGGTGTGGTTTAAAAAATGATAGATGAAGTAATTAATTTAGAGCACATAAAGCTTATTCAATATATAAAATTTAATTCTAGCTATAAGGCTGTAAACTAGTGCTTTGAATGGTCTGTGTTACACTCTCCCTTCCTCCTCCCGGTCCCCTGCTGCTACCTTCAGCCAATTGAAAAAAAAAAAACCTAGCTCAGTTTATATCCTAAATTTGGTTTGCCTTCTGGGTTAGTGCAGTGTTTCTCCTTGGTCTGAAAACTATCCTAAAATCCCATGCTTGTTTTTTTAATTAACTTAGTACAGTAGGCATTTGCTTTTGTTGCCAATAGTCTTCAAATTGTAGTTCTCTAATCTGCTTTAACTATCTAGATAAATTGCCCTAATCCAGTCTTCACAATAGTTGTGGTTAAAGAGTCAGAGCCATTTGATTGGATTCAGTGGATGCCTGGAATGTGGGAGGTGCTGCCCTTTTGTAACCCCCTTAGCCTTTTAATCTTTCAGCCAAATGTTCACATTCAACAATTTTGTTTAGCTGGCAATCTGAACATTTCAGTATCTCAAAGGCTGCTGTCATGGCAACAAGAGATTAGAGAGTGGTGTGGTTTTCTCCAGTTTTTGTGTTCCTTTTCATACTAGTCGCACAGGAAATTATATGAGGAATGAATTCATACACAAGCAAGTACATTTCATCCAGTGTAATGTAAATGAGGTAATGTGTAAACTAGGAACAAACCAGTCTGGAGTAGCTTTTTGCCAAAAGAACACTCCTCATTTCAGTTCTTGTCTGTGTGGAATTGGTAGAGCTTGAATTACTAGTAACACCCACTGCTGCTGCCTTATATTGACTTTAATGGCTTCACTTGTTAGAGCCCTGCAGAGCTGCCCATTGTCTCTGGAAGGAGGATGTTGGCTTACTGTCTTAAACATCCTGAGTTTTTTCCCCCTTTTTACTATTGAGGGAAATTCCTCTTAATCAAGTCATGTGAATGTAAAACTAAGAATATGGCTGTTTTTCAAGCAGGATTTAAAAACAAACAAACATTCAAGAGCAGCCTTGTTTGGAAAAAAAAAACACCCTGAAAATTAAATTGGCCTTTATTGAGAGGCAAATTGGTGAAGAGCCCAAAATAAAATCTTTGTTGGCTTCAGCATGGATCTGGCAACAGTGGGTGACTGAATCAGTTTACATACTTAAATATGAATGTCTTTTAACTTGTTTCATTTTTTAAATTAAACAATCTCCGAACATTTAAAATCTGAGGTTTCTTTCTTGGAATGGAGCTTCTTTTTAACAGCAACAATACCAAAAAGACAGTTAAAGCATAGAAGCTGCTTCCTTAATGGTGTGATTCCTATTTATTTTTTTAAATATATTGCTGAATTGCCAATTTTAGGTTTCTTCTGTTTGTCTGTTGAAGCCATGTGAAAATATGTTCAATTGAATCTTTTGGCATCCATTAACTATTTCTTTTAAGTTTGCAAAATGTCAGAGGTTATATGCTTGTTCAACCCTTTTGGTATTTAGCATACCAATTACATGTTTCAGTGAGTAAAACAAAGGAAAAGATTTGGTTGCCAGGATGTGACAGGAGGGACTGGAATGTTAAAACCTGCTCCATTTCAACATTGCCAAATTTCAACTATCAAGTTACAGAAAAATGTAATAAACCTAAGATTTTGTTGTCTGGAGGTTTTTGATATTTTGCGTATTGTTCTTCTACATGTTCATCAAATACTTTGCATGATAATTTTATATAACTTCATATATCATGTTATATTATGTGTATAATGTAACTAAATGCATTTAAGTAGGATGTGTGTTAAGTGGCTATCCTTAAGAAGTAGTAATAGAGGATGGGTTGTTCACTGTTTTTATCAGCATGCAGAGCAATTCTCTGTTGTAATTCATGTACATTTATTGTAGAATGAAACTTGTAACTGGTTGTAGTACACATCCTGCACTTTTTTAAGTTTCCTTTAATGTTGAAGGATTGTGAAAATTTTGAAAATGTTTTGACTTCATGAGGTTATGGCAATATATGTTGTTTGTATTTAAATATGTCCATGAATGCCAGGATTTGGGACTCATTTATTCATTGTTGAGTGAGAGAAGGGGCAGAAAGGTCACGGGTTGTAGCTAAGAACAAAGTCCATTGTGATTTGACAGCAAACAGTTTTGAAAGCTACATAAGAGATTTAGCTGTTGAAAACACTGATAACTACTGGGTGCTTAACAATGAGCTCAATTCAGAGTTCTTAATGTTCTATATAGGGTTGTCTAGTAGTGTGACCACATTGGGGGAGGGGGAGAGTGGAGGTGAAGAGATGCTGTCTTTAGGCTGACGAAAGCTCTCTTTGTGAACCTGCTGACCTCCTCAGACAAGGTCCATTCTGTATTGAATTTCTCAGTAAGGTTAAAGTAACACTGAAACAGTAGAGAATGGTGAGAAATATTTATACAGCAGAACATTTAAAGATATTTCCTCATTGTGAACAAATGGGAAAAACAAATTGATCTGACAATGAGATAGCAGAAAATTTTACCAGTATTAATAATTTCATAAATACCCTGTTGAAAAAAAATGTAAAGCTATATTGAGATTAAATTTATTCTTTTTATTTTAAGTTCTCCTTTAATCCCTTTTTAATGAGAGCTATATAAGTACTATTTTTGTAAAGCAGCATTTCATGGTTCAGTAATTGAAAAGAATGTTAAAGCTGCCAAGCATAAATATCATATAACCACAGAGGTGTTCAATAACAGAATTCCAAGTAAAGTGGAATGTATGCTATGCTACTTCTAGTTTCCACAGTAAAACAGAGATAAATAAACTGATTGGCTGACCTTTGTTTTTAAATTTCAAATGTTTAACTGTAACTTTACACAGAATAATCATAAATTGCTAAAATAAAATAAAAATCCAGGGATGACATATAGCCACCCATATTTTTAATGAAAGGTTTGTCTGACACTGAATAATTGAGAATACACATAATCAACTCCAGCAGGCAACCACAATGAGGGTCATTTTTTCAAAAGACTCATTACTTAGCAAGTAGTTGAATTATTCCATCAATTTTTTCCCAGAGGCAAACAAGAAAAAAGGAACTTGGAAGAGAGAGAGAAATCTCCCAAAGGATAAATTTAGTGAGTTAATACCATTTATCAAATCATATGTGATAAAAGCTGTCCATTTACATTTCCAAGAAATGAACTCTTTAAATATGTTAAGTAAAATTATTGATATATTATGTGAAAACAGTTTTTTTTTTTTTACGGAAGCTCTAAATTTCTTAATTCTTAAGCAGTAGGATTCTTGACTGTTGATCATGCACCTAGGATAAAACATCATCCGGCCTTTGTTTGAAGTCTGTTATTAAAGCTAATGACTGGTCTTGTGCCCCCTTGAGATAAATGACATTATCTCTGAGTAGGCTGACAGGAAACAGGCATGTTAATGGTGAAGCTGCAGGGAGGATCTGCTGTAGTTCTGACAAAACAGTTAAGCATGGACCCCTGGTTGTGATCATTAACAAACAATGCATTCCTGCTTTTCCTGGCAGGGCTGTGATAATTGGAAAGCTACTTTATCGACAATTACTTAAACCTTAAAATGACTTGTCCCCATCTCAGTTATAAAAATTGTGGTCTTTCAGAGAAAGAAAAAGGCTTTAGCACTTAGTAGCAAAGATTCTGTTCTCTGTCTGAGTTATATTTACTATAATATCACTGGCCTTAAAATGAAAACAAAACACCAGTTTAATGAATGAACCTTGTTGGGATCAATTCCCAGGGGGAACCTATTAAAAGGCCACAAAAACAAAGCAATAGAGCGTTGTTCGTTGTCATATACAACTTGGCTCAAGCCACTGAAACATATTACTAATAAGCTACAACCCATATTGTACAATGACATTGCATTTTGTATTCCCAGTCCATTATCTGCACTGGATATCAGACCCATATTTCAATATTGTCAATCACCCAACCTTAAACAGATTTGCACAAGCAATACAAACAACAGACAATATGGAACCCCACTGGTAACAAATCAGATGTCAACTTTGACTCACCTTTATCCCAACAGTACATCACAATCCCAAAGACTTTATACACAAGATCAGAGATAAAGTTTATATGTTCTTCCTTTAATTTGATATATCCCACTATTTACCAAAAAAGCCACCCTGTTTTTGTGTTGAACAAACAGACCAAATTTTGCACAAAGTAACAAATTCCCACAAGTTTGACATCAATGTTCAAAACGAAGATAAAATAATGCTGGGACATTTTAACCCAAGACATTCAAGACCTCAAGGTAACTGTTTTGGAACGGTGAAACTACACCAACAGGTTTGAATGAGAGATTGCTTAACTCACATCAAAGGTTTCAACTATTTCAGAAAGTCTTAACAAATAATGGATTTGAAATACATTACCATTTCTAATTGATATGATAGTAACAATCTATTTCACATTTAACTTACATCAGAATTACCACTTCTACGTCATCCTGGTTGGTGGTTGCCTCTGGGGTGGAGGCACGGAACTGGCTCTGGGGGGTTACCAATGCTTCTTTAGGAGAAGGACTGTTACCTACTGCTCTTAAAAATGCGGTGGTGCGTCCTCTCCTGAAGAAGCCAGGCTTAGACCCAACCCTCCTGGAGAGTTATAGGCCTGTCTCCAACCTTCCATTTTTAGCGAAGGTTGTTGAGACAGT
>JANHFP010009102.1:82505-94022 GCA_032468135.1 Calamaria suluensis
GAGACCCCTTACGTAGGCCTTGGTGGTATCCCATAGAGTTTGGATCGTAATGTCAGTATTCCAATTTTGTTTTAAAATTTTGTTTATCTTGTAGATCTTTATATATTTCTGCTGGTAACCTATCTGGGCCAGGTGTTTTGTTGTTGGCTTTTTTATTGTCTCTGCTAATTCTGTCATTGCTATCCTCTCATTCAGCATATATTTCATTGCTTCTGAAACCTTAGGTAAGTTAGCTTTTTCCAAATATTGTAGAAATTGGTTCGTTGTAAAATGAATATGCTAAAAGTAAAAATCTCTTTACAAGGATTTATTAGATATAGAGTTTGTTGACAAGCAGTCAACTTATGTCCTTTGGTTGCCTTTGGATCTGATAAACAACAGCAGATGTAGAACTAAAATCTGGTTTCAGTTTTTAATGAAACTAGTGTTTCAAAATAATTTAATACCAGCTTTCTTATTTTGGAATGTACATGTACATACCAGGATGACTTCAACCTAGCAACTGGAATTTTGTGGAGAGAGAGGACAGAAGAAACAGAATGTCAAAGTGATTTGGAGGTCATTTCTGAAGAGGTTGGGTGGGATAATATCTAGGCTGGTTGACAACAGTGTTACATGTATTACTGGAAAGGCTGCATAAGGCTGTTATGTAGCTTGGCAGTTTGGCATGAATAGATGATTTGGCAGGAAAGGTAGAAATAAATATCTCATATTCCAGAGAAAATAAATAGTTTTCTGGCATTAAACTTTTATGGGACACAGTCCATTTGATCTAACAAAAGCTTCTTCCTCTTCCCCCCTTCCTCCGTATGATTAAGCTATGAGAAAATATTCCAGAATATTATGCAATTGCTTCTCTAGGATATCAGAGATATTCAAATATTTTTAGTCCGTAGTCTATATGTTATAGACCCTTTTCATAATTGCAATAAATATTATACATTTGATTCTATTCTGATATATAATTTCCACTATTAGGGGAAGGTTTTCCATTACTTAAGTGAAATAATGTGACTATTTAACATGGTGTTTGCTTGGTTCAATCGATATAATTGTTAAACGTCTGACTCCTGCTGATTTAGAGTTTTGTAATGGCTCAAAGTGTATGTTAGATCAATCTGATAGCAAAAACAAGCAAATCTAATTCATTCCTTCCCATTGCAAATTGTTAATCTCTAAGTATATGGTTCTGGACGGTGAGATGATCTGATTAGAGTGGGTACATATATATGAGTGTGTGCTTCTGCTCTCCCCATATATTGTGTCTGCATGGCTTTAAACTACTGCATGTATGCATTAGGAAATTACATACGAGTGCAGTCTGCAAACAAAGCACACATAATACAGGAGGGAGTAGAATAGGATACTTAAATTGGAGCAATTGCAGCATTTCTCCCATAGGAATATTCCTAGCAGCATCCAAACCTAATCTGTTTCTGGTTTCTCTTACCACACCAAATTTGGTCCCCTTCTGTTTTATTTTCAGAAAGTTACCTTACCAATTGACAGAGACAGAATCCAAGGACCTTGGTGATTCATTTCCAATATTTCATGAGTTGGAAAGCATAAAAAGCATAAGATAAGCAAACTGAAGGACAACTTAGTTGAGTGTGCTTTCTAAATATGTATTTCATTTTAAAAGTTTTTAGATAAATCAAGGATGGATATACAGTAAAGTGGAGTTGTTAAACTTTTTTAAGAAAGCTTTTTGCCAGTTAACACTGAAAATCTGTCCAATTGATTAAAATTAACTTTTCGAAGTTCTTCATATCATGAAATCAAATCATTTGGTTTTCTTTGAGAGATTTTCTCAGTAACATTTAAATCCCAATTTTAAACAGGAACATTTTCTTGTGTTGAAAAAAATATTTTAAGAACAGAATTAATGGATTTTTAAATTTTAAAACAAATAATAATAATAAATTCATTTTTATTTTCTATAAGATATATTTTCCACTGTCCTTCATAATTATTCTTCCATTTCATTTTTGCATCTTTTTGTGAGTGTGAGGAAATAACAGAATTTAATTTCACAGTCACTCTAAGCAGTATTACTCTTCAAGGCATTAAAAGACTAAATAAATTAATAAACATCCCCCAAAATCGTACTTCAATTTTTTGAAGTGAAGTTATTTTATTGTCTTTCTCCTGTTATTTTCATAGTTTAAGTCAAAAAAACTGTTTTGTTTTTGCTTTATTTGAGGAGTGTTACTGGAAAGAGGAAACGATTTACAGCAGTTCTTGGATGTGAACTGATTTTGTAATCATGTCCTGCAAATCAAGGAAAAATAACTGAGATTTTAAAAAAAGGTGCAGAACAAACCACTAGAGAAAATAAACCAAGCCAAAAACTAAAAATCAAGTAAAGTCCTGACAGCTCAATGAACACTCAAAACAACATCTAGTCCGTATACATTTACAGTTATATATTACTTCTTTAAGTACTGTATATGAATATGAAATAAGCAAACAATAAATAAATAGTCTGCAAAATCATGTTCCCACCACGCTTTATAAACACACGTTGTGCAGCTGCTCATCCTGGCAACATCCATTTTCAGCAAGTAGGTTCAGTCTGCCAAGTAAACATGATTATTATTTTTTTTTTTGCTATTTATGGTCTGTTTAAATGATTGATTTAAAAGAGTGTGAAAGTCTGCAGACATAAAGATCTAAAAAACAATATTCTTAAATAACTCTTGACATAATCTGCACTGCATTGTCCACAAGGGAAAATATATATATTATATGCAGGTGAATATTTTTAAGACATTTTTGCAAAATAGCTTCTTCCTGGCAAATTAAATGCTGTGTCTGTTTTTTCTTATGAACATAATTTGCATAATACCAAAAAAGTCACCTAATCATATACCCAGCCAATAATTAGAATCAGTAGGATTTAAAGCTTGAAATTTTGGATTGCCATACACAGATGTTAGTTCCACTATGGCACCAAGCTGTCTTCCAGGTCCTGTTTTTTCCCCCTGAAATATAAATTTGATGGGCTAAGAGTAAAAACTTCATTCAACCTAAAAACATGCCTGTCTAGACAAGAATAATCTAGGAGAAGCATATTTTACAGCAACTCACCTCAATAAAGGCAGTAGCCGAAAGCAGAAGAGCAGTCTACATTCAGATGCGTAACTTATTCAGGCAAACCTGCTAATTTGTTTTCACCTTCAAGGAAAGTTGGAGCCTTTGTATTTTGGGAGCCTTTGTATTTTGGGAGCAGTGTCCAATGTAATTGTTTCCTGCCCCTTAATCTTCAATCTAGTTGACTAGGATTAGTGTGCACAGAAAAGGGTGAAATGTTGAGTACATGTTTTGTGCTTCTCTCCTTTTGAAGTCCTTGGAGCTGTGCCTGAAGTGTGATGTGTTATAGAAACACGGTACCTGTTTTGATCATTTACAATCATGAAATTGATGTATGTCAGAATATGTTTGTCTGGTGAAAAATATAAGAATATGATAGCTATGATGTGCAATTAAAATTTAGACTGAGCCCATTCCAAAATTTGATGTCAGTCAAATCTTTTCCTCAGAAGCCTCCATTCTCTTTTTCATTCTTGTAAAAATAACACAGTATTAGTTGGCTTGAGGTGAAATTTTTGAAAAAGGGTTTCATTTTTTTAAAAGTGAAACAACAGTAAATATTGTTAATGGTGCTATATGGTAAACAGCCATATAATGAAGTGTGAAGTAACAGCAAAAGAATCAGGATAATCTTATTTGCTTTTTGATCCTTCCTTGACTAAATGTAATTCTGATGTGAGAAGAGGAAGGGAAACAAGATTCTTTGTTGAAATCACCTAAAGTTCTCATTGCTTTATTGATCATTGTAACCTCTTCTGCTTTATTACACTTTCATCATGGAATCTGTTTTCAAGGACTCCTTCTGAGAATTAGTTGGAGGAAAAAAGCAATTTGCTTGTGTTTTCTAATCATAAAACAGGCTGAACAGATGGCAAGCCAGACCTGAAATAGTTTATTGGCTGCCTGCCACCATCCTATGAATTTTTATTTGTACAGATAACAATTTTATTTTTCCCTTTTTGGGGAAAATATGTGTGTAAGTCTCGGGAAGATTAATCCTTCATTTCCTGAAAAATGTATGCTTGTAGAACAAATGTTGCAGCAATGTGCCATGCAAACCCTGCATTGTGTCAATTAGGAGGCATAACATCAGGAGACTACCCAAGCTGTCAAAGGCCAGAGCAGCTTTCAAAAGTTCTTTTATTCATGACTTTTCCTGAAAGGGAAAGAAATTTTCCTTTAGCCTCAAAAAGGGAGCAGTTAAAATAGCATTCCACAGCAAGCCCATTGTTGAATCACTGACCTCATAAGGGCTGAGTAACTATTTCAGAAATAAATCTGCCTACAGCATTTTGCAACTATTGAGAGAATAGAATGGAAAGAATGGCTTTACATATTTTGGTGAAAGCTAGCATACATGTAATGTAGCACATTCATCAGCAGTACTAAAATGTAAAAATAAATTTTAGCATTTTCAGTGACTATATTTATGATATAGCAAAAGAGAAATTTGTCATATATCATATTAGTACATTTAACAATAATATTTTTGACTGAAGAGAAGATTGAAGGAGCCAAGAACCTATAAGTGTTTTTTTATTCTTGGATATGCTCAAGATGAATGTTAGAACCGTGAACAATGCATTTCTGGTTGCCTGTAAACCCAAACATTGGCATGTAAGGAAAAGCTGATGAGTCTGTTCGGTATACAGAAATATATAATTTGAACAGCATTTATTGATTTTATTTAAACTATTTTAAGGACTTTTTTAGATAACTATAATTTATGGATATTTTTATAGTTTTCTTATCATGAGTTATAAGACACATAAAGTACAAAGTGACTTATTACAAGGAAAAGCCATTACTGGGAATTTACTTTATAATATAAGGCAAAATAATTATCTCTTTGGTCATCCAGAACTGATACTCAATGATTGGAGTCTAAGCCATTTTGAATTTCAAAAAGCTTCAGATTTTACAAGAGATAATGGGCTCCATTATCTTTCATGAAATGAAGTTGTTGAATTTTAATTGCATGATTTGATATTTGTAATAGAAAATAAGGGTGAATATAAAATATAAATGAAAACTAAAGGTCTATTTTTTTTCTGCAAGGAGCTGGTAAGATTTGGAAAATATGGAGTTACTTGAGTAACACATGTTTCAAATGCCCGGTTCTGCTTTTGTAATTGTATGTCTTTCCTTTGTATTGAATTTCACATCTGGAGTAGTTCTCTTACAGACAGCTGAAAGTTTTCCTTACAGTGTGACTATTTATTAAATTTGAACTATGAAACTTGATCATACCACTTTCTTGAAAATGTTTTGTCTGGTACAGTAATCTGTGCAGAGGTGAAGCCAATGGATCTTGCCACCTTTGGCTTTGTTTCCTATAGAACATATGTATGGCTAATCATTTGTCCAAGTTTTCCATTGTCAAAAGTTATATTTCAGGCAAGGCTCAGCCTGGGGACGTATTTTTCATCACTAGTTGTAAAAGCAAAATCTGGAACTCTTCCGGCAAGAAAGTGCCTCTAAGTATCTGCAGAAGTCTATTCTCTTCTGTCTTGAATAACAGCACTTATTCCTCACACATCAATGATTAAACAGTATAGATTCCAGGATGATTTCAATCCTGCCACTTCTCACTTTACACATCAAACATTCACTGTATAATTTACTGAACTGAACCAATAGTATGCTTTAACTGCCTTGAAAGAAGACAATACCAGCCACTTCCAAGCTAGTAAACTGCTGAGCAGAAATGAGTCTCCATGAATATTTAACGTGTGTAGAGTCCAGGAAAATGCATTCCGTCAGAAGATATTTTTGTACTGTATGTCATAATTATTACTTGATAAGTTCATTTGCATCTACAGGATTTTTTTATATAGAAGGTAGCACTTCAGTTTGCTGATCTGATGATGGCATAGTCATTTTAAAAGGCAGTACAGTGGTATTTTCATTCAGCGATGGGCTGAGGGATGGACTCTACCTAGTTTTCTTATGATGACAGAAGACAGAATAGCATGATTCTCAGCAATTCAGCCTTGTCACCAGCAGTCATCTGGAAGAGTTTTCAGACCAGGTTTTTGAAGCTTAAACAGAACTGTTAGTATTTGAGAAAAGTTATTGCACATTCCATCTTTCCGTGTTTCAGTGATGAAAATCTTCAGTTATTGGAGAGAATATTCATCAGTCCCTGTCTGGCTTCTTATTTTACTTTTTACCTCACATGTCATAACTTCTCACATCCCTGAAGAAAATAACATTTCACCTTGGCAGCAAACATCTGTCATAGAAACACAGTTTTTTACAGATAGATAAAACTCCACTTCATTTAGAAAAAAAATAACTTCTATCATAAGACTATGATCTTATACACAGCAATGTAAAGCATAGCTAAATTATTATTAGTACATCTTAAATATTAGGTTATGACACTATAACTACTCTTGATATAGTTATCTGAACAAGTTTTTTTCTGAACTAAGCATGCTTGTGTTTTTATGACTTAAGTTTCATTATTTACTATTTGGTGGACATTTGGGTTTGATGTACTTTCTGCTATCACACAAACACAAAAAAGTGTAATGGTTAGCTCAAACAATTGCCTGTTGGCTATTGGCAGTTCATTAAGACAGAGTTCCTGTCTTTAGAGTTCATTAGAATCTTCAGGCAAATTGATTATTCTTATAGTGGTATTGAATTTATATTGTTAAGTACATAACAATTTCAGTCCTTCATAGGTCTTTTGGTAGTTAATAGCTTAATCCTTAAGACATGGATATAACATTACAGCATCAATATTTCTCTATTCATATTTTACCATTCTCTTCTGGGCTACCAGCCAATTTAACCTATGTACTTTATTTCTTTATCTGTTCTTCACCACGACTGAAATCTACATTGCACATGTATCTGTGGCTTGCTTTCTATTCACAGAGGCATCCAGCTGGGAAAATATAATGTGTACAATACTCGGTGCTTCAACTGACATTTCTCATAAATTGCAACAGAAACACTGCTATCAGCAGCTTAATAGTAGGTAGAATGCAGTTCTACATATCATGTCTCAGCAGGATGCAGAATCTCTGGTTATGAAATTTTCTATTTGTGAGTCAGGAGAAAGGAAAAAGACACTTGTACAGCAGACTCAGGTTGGAAGGAAAACCAGTTGAAAACAGATTCATTGAATTCCTGTCTTTTTGAAAAGATGTTATAGGAACTGAACAATGATAGCACCATTTCTGCATTTTGCTGAATTGCTAGCTTTTCAGACCCAAACCCCGCAGGAGGTTTTTGTGAAAAGCAGCTCAGTAAAGGCTACATCCTTTTCTTTTATTCTCATCAATTTCTCTCTTTTTAAAAATTAAACTCAATGCCAAAAGACTGTTTAGAACTATGTTTGTAATATGTGGGTTGCAGCAGAAATTTTAATCTGGATGCCTCTTAGATAAGGTGACCAGATTTTTAACTTTTGTAAAGTGGGACACGGGGGTGGGGGAATTTTTTAAGAATGCTCTGTGCATGCGCAAGATCTGCGCATGCGCAGAAGAGCACCAACATTGCGTTGCTGCCATCCCCATCTCTTAGTTCTGCCCTTGAGGAGGCGGGGCGAGTGGGTTGCCAGTCGAGGATGGGGGCGGTGGCGGCAGCAACAGCAGCGCTCGGGATTGCTTTGTTCTGCGGCCCCTTTTCCCTTTCCTCGCTTTCTGCTACCGCCCTGGGGGACGCCAGGGAAAACAAGCACAGTGTATGTGTGGTGGTGAGGGGCTCTCCAGTCCCAGCGGGATCAGGAGCAGCTCCTCTGGCTTTAGCCACATCTTTCCCACCACAGCTAGGCCTGCTACCCAGGGACTCACATTGTCCGCCACTGCTCCAGCCGTGTCCGTGTGCGCGAGAGCCATTCGCTCGCTGTCCCTCGAAGGCTTCCGAGCAAGCAGCGTTCACCCTCTTGGGAGGCAAAGACTGGCAGCAGCAGCTCCTTCCCTGGACTCAGGGCGGAGGGAGTGAAGCACTCTTGTGTGCGCGGAAGCGGCTGGCGGACACAGCAGAAGCAAAGGCTCGTCAGTCCCAGCGGGATCAGGAGCAGCTGAGGTAGAAGCAGTCGTGGTGGCTTTACGCGCCACCGCAGCGCCGAACGGTCCTCGCCCCTCACCACCACACACACATACACCGCTTGCCCTGGCGGCACCCAGGGAGGTAGCAGCCCAGCGAGGAAAGGAGAAAGGGGCTGGAGAAGGGGCCAGTCTCTTCTGCGGCAGCGAGAAGGAGGAGGAGCCCCGCGGGACGGACCACTGCCGGGGCTTTCTCCTGGCGCTCCGGGGGTTCCTCCTCTTTGCCACAGAAGAAAGCCAGCAGTCTTTTTCTTCTGCGGCAGCAAGGAGGAGGAGGAGCCCCTGCAGCGCTGGGAGAAAGCCCTGGTGGCGGTCCGGGGCGAGCGCTGGACCCGCAGCCAGCCCGCGGGGCTCCTCCTCTTCCATGCCGCCACAGAAGAAAACCAGCACCGCCAAAGAAAGCCCGGAAGCTCCTGGGCGGGGGCTGAAGCGGCGGGTGCCCCACACAGCTCCCGACATATGTACTGGCTCTCACTGGGCAGAGGGAGAGGGCGGTCAGGGGTATCCTTCCCTTCCTCCCTCCCATACTCACTCCGTGCCGGGCTTGCGCACAGCATCTCTTTCAGGAACCTGAGAGGGGAGGACAGCGGGTGGGCGTGGCCTTCGGACTCAGCAGAAAAAAAAGCGGGTCATTTTAAAAACGCCGCGGGACGTGGGGCATTTTGCTAAAAAGCGGGTGTCCCGCGAAAAGCGGGACGTCTGGTCACCTTACTCTTAGAAGTAGCATTTTTCCTGCACTGCATTCTGAGAAATGAATTAGTTCATTTCATTGTCAGACGCCTGCAGGGGCTTCTTAAGTGTGTGATACCTGTTTTCAGCTGCATAACTAGATATAAATATAATCTGTCCCTCATAATTGTTTCTAAAAAAATATCCGTCCTTTCTCATCAAAACAGTCTAGATTGGCACAAGTCGTCCCGCTGAGCTTTGTTTTATTCATTTAAACCTTTTTAAACCCATGGTCCAAATCCAACATTCTCATCCAAAGGATCTCATTATCTGGATCGTAATTGTTTTTTAAAAATATGTTGAAGTATGAAAGTATTAATTTGATGTAGCAAGCACCAATAGAATAGGAAGCAATTACTTTTAATGAAGGACTATTGAGGTAAGCATTTTAAGTAGGGTTGTGGCTAAAATAAAAACATTTCTTTATAGACATTTTTAGTGTGTTTAGTTATAGTAAGGAAAATAGTTTGGGGAATCACTAATCACTGAGTTACTCTATAGAAATGTTATGTATTTGTGCAGTTGCAACTGGATTTCATGGCATTTAAGAGACAATTCACCAGTGACTAACCACAGAGTAGCAGATGAGCAAACAAGCCTGACTGAAGTCATCATATGAGTTACACTATTGTTTCTCTTTAATATGTTTTAATAATGTTTTGAAGGCAGAAGGAATTGGGTTTTTTAAGGTATACTAAATATTTTCTAAAATAGTGGTGCTTGTTTCCTAGTAAGAGAAATGGCTATTTTAAAGAAACTACATCAATTTTACGAGTCAAAAGTGATACATTGAACTTTATAGATAAGGTAACCAGACATCCGCTTTCACGGGACAGACCTGCTTTTTAGCAAAATGTCCCGCGGTGTTTTTAAAAAGTCCTGCTTTTTTTTCTTCTGAGTGCGAAGTAGGAGGCCACGCCCACCTGCTCTCCTCCCCACCCTCTCAGGTTTCTGCGTTGGACAAAGAAAGAGGAAAGAATGCACCCCCAGCACAGAGGGAGGAAGGGAGGGAGGAAGGGAGGGATTTTCCTGGCAGCCCTCTCCCTCAGCTCGGCGAGAGCTTGTTTGGGAGCCCCGCAGGGTGGTGGCTGCTTGGAGCTCTGCTCCAGGCCTCCTGGGCTTGTCCAGGAGCCCTGCGGGGTGGCGGCCACTTGGAGCTCCGCTCCAGGCCTCCCGGGCTTGTCTGGGGGACCCGCAGGGTAGTGGCTGCTTAGCGCTCCGCACCAGGCCTCCCGGGCTTGTCCCGGCCCCGTCAAAGCAATTTTTATTTTATTTTATTTTTTAAAAAAAATTAAAAAAATTCTCTCCCCCCCCCTCCGTCCCGGGTTGCCAGATTGAAAATCTGGTCACTTTAGACTATAACCATGTTGTTTGTATTTTTACTATTTATACTGTTCTGTTAATTTCCTAGTATGATTTGATTGCTTATCCGTAACCTATGACTATCATTAAGACTATCATCTTATGATTCTTGATGAATGTATTTCTTTTCTTTTATGCACACTAAGAGTATATGCACCAAAGACAAATTCCTTGTGTGTCCAATCACACTTGGCCAATAAAGAATTCTATCCTATCCTATCCTATCCTTTCCTTAGTCCTATTCTTATTCCTCACATTCTCACATGCTTTTTATATTTTGCATATAGACATGATTGAAGCTTCTGAGATAAAGACTTTTTGCAATTTGATCAGTAAGATCCATCTTAAACAGTGAAAGATTTTACAAAACAATCTTCTTTTTTATTTGTTTATTAATCTGCAGCTGCTGTGGAGTAAATCAGTCACCCAAAATGAGTTTTCTTTGCAATTAATGCCAAGAAATCAACAGATAATCCCAGGATTTACATATGATTCAATCAGTCATCAGCTGTAGTTTGTGAGATGGCTTGTTTAGCCTGGGGTCCAGTTGGATCAGCGATAGTACCTATTCTTATTTCTTCTGAAACTTTTATTTTGACATCCATTGTTACTTTACTGGTTTTGCATACCAGGTGCTCTTAATTTGACTAAAATGAAAGGCAAATCAAAAACTGGAATATAAGGAGAATACGGGCAAGAATTATAGAATAATTAAAGTTGAGAGACAGAAAACCAGGATGGCTATAGAGCTATCTTAGAGAACATTTTTGAACATTTAGAATAATTCTATTTCTACTAGTTGCATTCATGGCCAAATGCCCCCAATCTGGTACTTTTGTAGGTGATCCATTATAAGCAGCATAGTGTCATGTGAATGGGTTTCCTTGTATTAAGATAACAAATGTCTTGCTTCCAGCTGGACAAGCCAATCTTCACTTGCTCGAGAACTATACAATATAAAATTCTGCTAGCTGATCCATCTTATATTGAACCACATGACAGCTAAAGCACTTCCTAATGAGCACAGTCCCTGACTCAGAGAAGAACTTCACATTTATCTATGTCAAGAACCTGGCCTTGCATATCAATGTGATAGACTCAAAATAGCGGAGAATTTGTACTACAAAAATCAATTGATACATTTGCTTAAATATAGCTGGAAGTGATTGCTTCAGTATTTGTGCATAAATAAGCAACCTAGCAGTTTCGAAAGCACATAAAAATGCAAGTAGAAAAAATAGGGACCACCTTTGGTGGGAAGGTAACAGTG
>JANHFP010009102.1:99033-117613 GCA_032468135.1 Calamaria suluensis
ATTCTTTTAATTTAAATTATTATATATATTGCTGTTTTAAATGGAAATTGAATATGGCTGTTCACCGCCCCAAGTCCGCGAGGAGAGGGGCGGTATATAAATCACAATAATAATAAGTGTTTTGCTTTGCATTTTATATATTCTTTTAAACTTGCTTATACATATTTTGATGTATTCAGTTATTAAATTTATACATCATTTTAATCCACAAGAAATTAAATGTGTGTCCAATTATATTTTTAACTTTGCTTGTTAGCAATAAGGACAAGTTTGTCAATTGCAGTCAAGAAATAGTTAATCTTTTGGGGTTTGGTAGGTATATTTAGAATGTTCTGCCCACATTCAGTATATTTTCTCAAATTGCTTACCTTTATGCGGGACTCATTAACTGACCAGGTTTCTGAAAAACGTCTGCCAAGGTTAAAGCCAAAATGGCAAAAAGGCAAACTCCCAATACACAAACTACATCTCAGTCTAGTACCATGATGGGGAACCTATGGCATGGCATGCAGAGCCATATCAGTGGGCACGTGAGCTCAGCTCCATCAGGAAACAAGACGTTTCCCACCTCCGGAGGGGGTAAGGAAGGCCATTTTTGCCCTCCCCAGATTCCTAGAAAAGCTCGAGCCTGGGCAGAGCGAAAAACAGGCATACGAGGCCCACCATGTCATTTCATTCCAAAAATAGGGGGAGAGGGGGGAAGTTACACATGCATGCATGGGGGGCACATAGAATTATGGGTGTGGACACGTGTGTGTGACCCCTCCCATGCTCCCCCACTTTTGGCACACGATGGCAAAAAGGTTAGCCATCACTGATCTAGTACTTAAGTTAAAATGTATAAGGTTCAGAGGCAAGAACTTGCCATTCAACTGATTACTCAGCCAAAGTATGCTCTGACTTCTAGATGTCAGATATTATATGTACCATATAGCTTGGACACTAAGATACAAGAGGCTACTAATTCTATGAAGATAAAAGTAGAGAAGCAAAACACATAAACATAAAAAACTATCTGCACAAATATGTTCTCCATTAAAAAACAAACAAACCCACCACCATGCAGAAGGAGCACAATATACACATTTGGAAACATCTTTGTTTACCATCACACCAGAAAATACAATTGTATATACAGTATTGTGCAAAAGTGTTAGGCAGTTGTGCAAAAATGCTATAAATTAAGAATGCTTTCAGAAGCAGAAGTGTTAATAGTTTATTTTGTATCAATTAACAAAATGGAAAATAATTGAACAAAGAGAAATCCAAATCAACTATATATTTGGTGTGACCACCTTTTGCCTTCAAAACAGCATCAATTCTTACACTTGCACAAAGTCAGGGATTTTGTAGGATTAGAGTCAGGTATATGATTAATCAATTATACCAATGATGTGCTAATGATAATCAGTTTCATAGGCTAAAACAATAATTAACTGAATCAAACAGCTGTGTAGGAGGTTTAAAACTGGGTGAGGAAGAGAAACTATGTTGAGGTTGTAGAAGACAAGTTTCATGTCACAGGTCATACACCATGGCAAAGCCAAGGAACAAGACAACAGGTAAATTATGCTGAATCAGCAAGGCCAAGGTGGTCACACCAAATATATTGATTTGATTTGGGTTTCTCTTCTATTCATTTACTTCCCATCTAGTTAATTGAGAATAAACTTAACACTTCTATTTTTGAAAGCATTTTCAATTTATAGCATTTTTGCACAACAGCCTAATACACACACACATGTCTTCTTCCACCTCTACCCCCACCTCTTGGTTTCATATCAATTCTGCCAAGATTGGGGGTAGGTGAGTTGGCTAGCTAGTTGCATGCATTTCAGAATGAAGCACCAAGTTGCAACTACCTCCTAATTTTATTATCTAAAATATTAATGAGGCATTTTTGGAAATTGCACAGGATACTGAAACTTCCTTTGAAGAATGCCACCTGCCCACTTAAAGTAATAATATAATTAAAAATCTCTATTAAGAAATCAAGAGGGCAAGAAGGAGTCTAGCTGACGCCAAGGGAATTATCCATGGGAACACTGAGAGCAGGAAGAGGAAAATAAGAATGTGAACAATAGGAGCTATGGAGTTTCACTTGGGCCTAATGCAGAGAAGCTGTAAAAGCTGTCAAGAAAAGTGATTGATTGGCTCTTGCATTCCAGTCCCTAGTGCAAAGCAATAATGTTCCTGCCTCTTTGGAGACAGTTTTATGTGCCACTTGGGGTCACCGCTTATCAGACGGAGGGGGCCAACATTTCAAATGAGGCTAAAGTGCAGTCGATAATTCAGATGAATTTGTGCATGTAGTCCCAAAGTGAAACAAGTCAAAGCACTTTACACTGATAGTGATATTTGAAGGTAAATATGAGTTACAATTTGTAGCCAATTTCATTTGAGATGGAAAATAGTAGAATTTTTTTTTAAAAAATATGAGAAATCTGCAGCCCGCCCTTAGAATCTCAAATAGTTTTGGCCTCATTCTATTCAGGTTAAAGGTAGACTAGGTTTACTGTGTATACAAGAAAAAAGGAAACTATATTAGCTGCTTGGATCACTGCAGGTCAAGGAAAGTTCAAGTCAGTGTGCTCCTCATAAAAAACAAGAAAAGCAATCAGCCCAATGTGCTTGGGGAAAAATACAAGAAAATTGACCATTTAATTTTGAGAAAGTGAAAACATTTTGAGTTTCTTTTTGGTTTTGTGGGAGAAGGCTCCCAAAATATCACTTTCTAGGGAAAAAATCACATGAGACACTTTCTGGTAAAGAAAAGAACTGTAGAAAATATTAGAATGGTGGCACTAATTTAGTTTGTTTATACATGAATCAATAGATAATCTCAGTTTTTAGTAAGCTATCTAATTCTAGTAGAAGCTAGCAAGGGAAGTGGGGTATCATTATTTACAGTTCAGTAAGCTTATTAAAAGACTGAACCTTTCAAAGTGCTTGAATACATTTCATCTTCTCTGACACAATATAATATCTTTAAAGTGTAGAAAGAGCAAGGGAAGGAATCATTGCTTTTGGCTTCTAAAAAAACTTAAGACTTCAAAGCGAGCCATTTGAGATCTAGTTTTCTTCTAACATAATAGGTTTGTTTGACCTCTTTTTTTGTTTCTGCAACTTTATTTCAAGAAAGGCTAGTACAAATTGCATTGCCTGAATTCATAGATTCTTTAATGGCTTTAACAGACACAAAACTCACAAGGGCAGTCCTTTTTTCTTTTTCTTTTTTCTTTTTCTTTTTAACCAGGCACAGATCAAATCAAATTCCTTTGTGTCAGATGGTATAAATACAAAGTCCTTAAAACCATCATATGTAGAAAAACATACCATACTAAATTCCTTTTTTAAATTTACAATGATGTATCTTTTAATAGATAGATTGTATTATAAATACAATACCAGATTCTTACTACCATAGGTTCTAATGCAATTGCTCTGGTTGCTATATTTTCCTCAGCAGGCTGCGATGTCAATCATCATTACTAGGTTCTGCTCTGCTGAACCAATCAGGACCGGGCATGCACATTTTTAGTTCCTCCCCTTCTGGATAGTCCTGCTTTTTCTGTTCGGTCCTGACTCGTTAGGACCTCTGTACTAACGAGTCAAAGAAGAAGGGGACGGCAGAGAACGAGGTGGCAGGATGGAGTCACTGAAGCAGTAGGCATGAGCTTAGGTGGACTCCAGAGGATGGTGGACGACAGGAAGGCCTGGAGAAACGTTGTCTATGGGATCGCAGTGGGTTGGACATGACTTTGCAACTAACAACAACA
This sequence comes from Calamaria suluensis, assembly GCA_032468135.1. NCBI lineage: Eukaryota > Metazoa > Chordata > Lepidosauria > Squamata > Calamariidae > Calamaria > Calamaria suluensis. The sequence goes on from JANHFP010009102.1 coordinate 102,813, forward strand.
ACTCTTCCACATTTGACCCTACAACAATCAACAACAGTTCATTGATAATAAATTATGAAATGATAAAAGCTCATATCTGCAGATTTAATTATTTTACTGAAGTATTTCACTCTGAAACCTTTAGGCCATGGGTGTCAAACTCGCGGTTTCGCATTGATCACATGATGTTTCACAATGATTTTCCCCCTTGCAGAGCTGGGGTGGACATGGCCTGAGCACGACACATCCGGCCTGCAGGCTGCCAGTGTGACTCCCCTGTTTTAGGCTAATGACAATATATATATATATATAATAGCAGTTGAATTGAAGAGGATGCAATTAAAATAATGCTTGTTTAAAAATAAATCATTTTTGAAAGCTGCTCCCCCTTGTTAAGGGCACATTGGCTTTGGTATTTTTGCCATTCCTAACCTCTCCAAAGAGGAGACAATAATGTCTTTAAATAGTATGTAAAATTTAAAGCACACTTGCATATTGGGAAAATGGAGCCCAGTGACTTTCACTATTTTTCAGCTGCTTTTTTAAATTGCTGTTTAAATTCCATTGAGTGGAATAATAAAGGAGTGATCATGTCTAGTAGTTGGCCTTTGTAAAGACTGACTGGCTAAGAGGCTTTATGATTTACAGAGGCCACAGCTGGCTGCCAACAGAGCTGCAGGGATGTATTCTCTCTTGGGTCTGGTAGCTAAAGATGAAAAGGACCCCAGAGCTGGCACAAAAGCAAATAAAATGCTTTGACTTTAAATAAAGCATCATAATTTATATGAGGCTCTGCTTTTCAGTCCCAATAAGATTCGTGGATCAGCAGCAGCTTTCTAAGGTTGTGCTTATCTAACTGTCTGATCCCACTGTATTTTGATAACCATATCCTGAAATAGACAGCATTGTTTTTACCTCCTTCTGTCCTCTCCATTCCCTTATCCCTGCATTCTCATTTCAAGGAACAGAATCTACTCCTTCCTCCTAATGTTTCATTATCTGTTGTTGGATATTTTCCTATTGTTCACACCTGGCAGCCTTTTATAGCCATAGAAAACAGTAGGAGAGTAATTGCCAAATACACCTTGAGGTTTATTTACTTATGGTTTACATATGCCCTTCCTGCTGAGTTCTTTCTAAGCCTTTCACTGTTTTGAGAGAGCAGGAAGCAAAAAACTGACAATATCATTTTAGAACTTAGTATGTAAGGTTTGATGGTATATAAAGCCTCAGTCTGGAAGTTTAAAGGAAGGATTTTTTGTTTTGCACAGGTTTGTAATACACAGTCTTATTCAGTTGTTTATAGTTGCCTTCTTTGAAGTCTTAAAATAAAGCAAGATGATGGAAATAATTGTCTTTTAAAATATGAGCTTAAATGTGTAACTTGATAAATGTGTGTTTAATATGAAAGTGGTTATCCTCTTGAGGCCTGGTCCTCTTACATATTTTTAAAGAATAGAATTCTTGGAGAGATGGGGGGGAATAACCAGTTTTAAAGCTGGAATTGAAGACACTGGAATAAAAGTAAATAAGTCAAATCCTATCAAAGCAGGAGCCGGGTTTGGCTGACAGCCCAGCCACATCCAATTTGTACTCTTTCCTCCTCACCCTTTGCCAAACAGATTTCTTTTTACCTGCCCCATATAGTCCAAAAAGTGTGAAGTGGAATGGTACTGACTTAAATCTTCTCTCACCAGAAATTCATTTGGTGCTTATTGAAAAGCATTTTTCTTTCTGCCAGGTCTATACTGGAATCAACCCATATTTATATTTGCTTAAACTTAGGGTATATCATCAGAGAAAAATGTAAGAATTCACTCCAATATAAACTGCTGTAAAAATAACATTCTTTTAAAGAGCCTGCTCTATTACCATTGGGGTTTTTTTTTGTTTTTGCTTTTTGCTCTTTATGCTAAAACAAACCTTGGTTCAAGTATTAGGTGACACTTCATTCAGAAACGTTGAAGCCAGATTTTCTACTATAATATACAAAGCAGAAGGCTGCTAGAGATGCAAGAGAAGAAAAATGAGGAGAGCTTATTTTAGTAGCCTAGGCAGTTCAGTATTGACCTGCTGTCTTCATGAGAGAGAAATAGATGGTGGTAAATAAGCTAGAGTCTAGTTTTCCAAGAAGCTCAATGATTTTCCCAAATCAATATAACTCATTGGGCTTCAGAACAAAGGCTGCATGGGATGTGACAGTGATAAAAGTGGCCATGTGCTCTTTTGAGTATTAAAGCACAACAGCCCATGGGAAAACAAACCTTTTTGATAATGCTTTTCCTTACTCTTATTCATGTATTAACATGTAAATATTTTAAGATTGTAATACAGTATATTACAAATTCTACAATTGTTTGGTTTTTTATAGTATATATTAAATCATGCAGGTGATTATGTAAATCAGTCAGATTATATAGAACATTGTTGAAAGGTAACATATTTTAAAGTCTTGACAAGCAGTATGATTAAATAGAACTGTGAAACTTAGAAGTAGCCATTTTCCAAAAGCTATTGTCTTGATCAGGCTGTCTATATTGCCAGGCTATTCATTAGAAGATGTTCAGTCACATTATCTTTTAATGCACTGTATTTTGGTGACTAACATCATAGGCAGTATATCTCAGAGGTTTATAATTGTGGCAGAAATGTGCTAGTATATAAAATGTGACATTACAGTGCTTGTTATTAATAATGCCCTCTGCCCTTACCTTTATTTCCATATGCAAGGGAGACTAATCAGACTTCTGTTCCATATGGTTTGAATATAAGATGCATTTAATAGCTGATTCTTCATATATATTAGCAATTTCTTTAACAATCATAATACATAGCCCTCTGCTTTTTATATAAATTATCAATTTGAAACAGACAGTCCTTTTATAATTAATACAAAAATAAATTAATTTAATCATGTAAAAAGCATGCTTTATTCAGAATTTTCATACTTAAATGCAAATAGTCTACAATAGTCTTACACTGTACAATTCAATTATAAAATAAACTGAAATTGTTTAGTAGGCAAAGGTGAACATGCTCTGGATCCCATCAGTGATCCAGGTAATCTGGTGGGTTCCAGGAAACATGCCTTCTCTGTCATGACACCTGTCTTATGGAACAGCCTAGCCCAAGATCCTGCTAACCCTGAGCCTTGGCCTTACAAAGGGCTATGAAGACTCTTCCCCTAGGTACTGAAGCCAGGATGTTGATTGGTCTCTGATTTAGAGGTAGTTTGTATGATGAGCTGATAATGTGATTTTTAGGATCCAGTTTCTTTTGTAGTTGGTTTCTTTTTATTTCTATCACTGCCATAATTCCTTGAATAGATGGATGGCTAGATACATATAGTAAATAATATTCCCACTTCCAAATTCTGTTTCTTGATGTGGCATTAGAATACATTTCAGGGGGAAAGCTTATGCTTCTTTTTATCTCCATCAATATTTCAGAAATTTATTTCTGCTTTTGGGCACTAGCATATATACTGTATCTCCCATGTTAATTTCTTTAGTCCAGTTTTGTTTCAAAGTCTGGTAGAGTTTGAATTGAAAAGACTGCTACAGAGAGTGCCACTGTCATAATTCCCTTCTTTTGTTGGGTTGGGGAAAGAGATATTTCCTTTGTATGAGAAATTCTGCAGATAGAAAAGGCAATCTGAAACATCCAGAAGACTTTGAGCAGTAGGATGCCTTCATCATAAAACAGAAAGCCATCTTATCATTGATGAGAAAATCTGATCATCCTCAGGAAGGTGTTACTGTGACAGAAGTGGGACAATAAAATGTCTTAAAATGGCATATAGAGCAATAAGGAACCAGGTTAACTGTCTACTATCATTGACTTTCCAGTTCCATCCTTTTCTGGTTGAAGCACTTCATTCCCATGATGCACTTCAGCAGTGGATTCCCTAAATTAAATATTCTTACTTTATTGCTTACATTCTTATGACAGAAAGAATGGGGGCAGATGTGTGCAAGACAATGGATCCATTTTCCCCATGTTTTAAAACAGAAGGAATATATATCTATATCCTTTTAAGCTGTGGTCTGTGACTTTGGTGATTTCAGTTACTATTTTAATGCAAGCAGGTAATGCATCAAGTACATAGGTTATTAGGTTGAATATGTTTAATGCATTTTTTAAAAAATCCATTTGGCAGGAGAAAATGAGTACAAAAAAGTCCCTTTACTTAACTGTTGTAGCAGCAGATACAAGCTTGGGGAAAATAGTTTGTTTGCTCCTGATAATTTTCTATATTTTTCATTTATCTGTTTTAGCAATTCATATTTTTTAGGCCATGATCTGTATTTATTTATACTATTCTAGGTTGTCCCTCTCCTGAGGGACTCTGTATGGTGACTAGCAAAAATTAAAATGATAAGCATCAGAAAAATATAAAATGATTGTGATGCCTCCCATTCAGCTTGACACAAGGCAATATTTTTCCTTGTTATTCAGAAAGTAAGGAAGGTGGGAGCTATTTAACATTTAGAGATGGATTTCAGTTTTTAAAGAATTATATATATCCACCCATCTAACTCAAATTTCTCATAAATACCAGAAATTGTGGCTTACAGTTGTACAATAATTTGGCTTTAATTCCAAATAGGTGTTTTTGAACACATAGCTGTAAACATAGCAGGTATTCCCAGCTCTTTTAAGCAGATGAATCCTTTTACAGGATTATGTAGCAGGTGCAGAGGTAGGATCAACTACATGATCTTGGGAAAAGTTGTGATTACTTTAAAATATTGCATACAGATGATAGTCTTACTCCCTCTTAGGAATTAAAAACAAAAGGCTGCAGTCTGCCAATCAGATTATGGCCAAGGAGAATCATCTCTACATATCTTTGCCCCTTCCACACATGTACTGAACTGATGGCTAATTGCATTATAAGACTGTGCCGTCATTCAATGAATGACCTATATGAAAAGGGCCTCTTAGATGTGCTCTTTGAAGAAACCACAACCACTCCCATCATTAAGTATCTTGGTGGAAATCTGATCTGTGTTCAATCATACATGCCCAGATAATTTTAGGGAGGGTTTTAAGCAGCTGCAACTGCTTCAAGGAAAATTCTAGTCCGTTTACACAAGTGTATTATGTAATAGTTCATAGAGACATTAAATGTGATTTAGAGAGCAGGCAAATGTAAAAGGATAACCATTATCAGTAACTATCAATCACGATCATTAAGTCATTTGGGCAGTAGAAAAGAGAGTACTGTTGTTCTCTTTTTGTTTTTGAGCTTTTTTGTTGTCATCAGTGGGCCTCAATGCCTTACAACCTTATTTAAATCTATATATTATTTAAAGTAAATTTGGCTTGTTATATATTGGCACACAGAAACAGTGTTTGTGTTCAAAGGAACACATAATTTCTACCATATATTTTTAAATCAAGTTGCATCATATGGGCAGTACCGCACATATCTAGCTGGCGTTCTCACAGTTCTTGGCAGATCTTTTTTCTACCAGACCTCATGTTGTGCAACAATGCTCGTTTCAATTTTAGGAAAGGAAAGATCCATTTAAAAGAGAATAGACTATTTGAGTTGACTTCATTAGGATGCGTTTCACATTTACAAAAATAAGCCATTTATTAATATTGTTATATTGAGACATCGAGCAGGGTCTAAATTAGCCAGTCTTAATTAGCTGATGAAAAACTTCCCAGAAATAGTTCCTACAGTTCACTAGGTTGACTTTAATTCTGCGGTTACTAATCAGATACAGTAGTTGTAATTTATCAGCCTAAAACCAAATTGTTTCTTAGTATAAATCATTACTCTGCTGAACAAATTCCTTTTTTCATGATCCAGAGAAGATTTTGAATGCTTAGCACAGCCCAGTTGAGTAGATAGCAACCTTTCAAGTTGACAAGTCCCGATAGTACAAACAAACCAGAGCCTAATTACAGAAGCAGGAAGCATTTAAACAAGCCTCTTGTACTGGTGAGATTATTCCAGGCTCACTCCCTTCCCTTCCCCCTCACCGTGTCACTTTCTGCTTGCACAGAAGGGTTGTGTTACATCACTGTTTTTCTTTCTTTTTGTGCCTCTGCTGCAGTGCTAAGTCCAACCAATCAGATGGCAGCATTGTCAGCCAGCCCTGGCCAATCCAGAGACTGGCTTTGAGGGAAATATGAAGCCCTTAGGGAAAGACAATAACAAAGGCCTTTTTCACTGCAGACAAATGTTAAGTGTCTGTGCAGACTTTTCCTGTTTTTTAATGCTATTATTCCAAGAAGGGAGGCCTTGTTGTTTCTTTTATGCTTCTCTTTCAAGTAATTTTAATTATACATTTGTGATACATCACAGATTCAAGCACAAAGAGATTTTGCCTATTGCTTCTTGAGTTAAAAAGATGCATTAACCTTCTAACAGTATAAATATATACAACAATTTAAATACAGCAGATAGGTTGAAAAATGTTAAGCAATTGGAAAGGTCTCCAACACCACACACTGTGCCCTGGAGAGCAAATGATGAGAAGAATAGATCCATTCTGCATCTGTTTGAATGTGTATTTTTATAGTTTAATTGGGAGTGGGGGTATTCTTTGCACTTTTGTCCTTAATTGCAAAAAATGAAATTTATTTTTCTAACTTGTGGGACCACTATACGCTCTATGGCTTTTAGTTTTATTTAAGAAAGATTTTATCATCCATATCTGGAGTTTATGTTTTTGTTCCTTAAAAAAAAACCCACAACTCAGGATATATACCTTATGTGGTAGCCTTCTGCATTTACAATAACATGCTAAAACCATGCAGGGAAGCATTTTCCCTTCTCTGATATACTGTTGAAAATGCTTAAAGGAAATCCCTTCTTCCTTAGTACTTTAGCTAATAGCATTTCAAAATACTTTCCTGCTGTTTAAAAGGTCCCTAAGGATATAAGTTGCAGGTTACATGTTTTCTTTACATTGATGTTCTGGTCTGGGAAAAAGGTTAAATGCAAATTAGAAATCACACTAGTGACGTAAATTAAGCCGACAAGCTGGAAACATGAGGCAGGATGTCATTATTTATTTATTTATACATTATTTCTCAGTTTAAAGGCTGGGATTAGAGTTAGAATATACAAATAGAATAGAATAGAATATTTGTGTGTAGTATGAGGAAAAAACATACATATTTGCCAATTGGTGCTACATATTTAAATGAATTACAACTCAATATTGTTGTTCTGGATCTTTTTTTAGTATGTCATATTATAGATATTATGGAAAAAAATACTTGTGGTCATATATATTCCACTGGTGGAATACAGGTATTGTCTATAGGCAATTGTCTTTTATTTGATGGAGGAAGATAAATATGATAGCTTTTCTTTGTTTAATAAAAAATACTCATTGACACATTGGTTTTCAGTTTGCTTTTTGTTAAATATTGGAAAATATTTCTAATTCAGTTTTTCTAATTGTTCATACTTGGGAGGAATGCCTGCTTGAGAAAGATAAAGTGCATGCAATATTAGTCATATTAATAATATTTATAAGTATTAATTATATTGAATAATTGCCTCTAAACTAGGTATCATTTCAAATATACTCTGTGTCTGTGCTCTGAGAAGGGTTCAGTTTCCTCATGCCACGCAATGCCTTGTGCACTAGTTACTGATAATCAGCTTTAATATCACTAGTGAACAACAATAATTATGCAATAATAGAAATAAAATTAAGAGGTCACTGTTGCCTTTTTAAAGTATACATAGTAAAAGCATTTCCTCCTCACTTTAGTATTTTGATTACTTCCTCATTCTTTGTCTTGCATGCATATACATTGTTTTGTGGGTTTTAAATGGAAGTCACTGAAACCAACAAGAGGAAGTTGGCAAATCACAAGCTGTGAAAGCAAATGAAATTTTAGCTATTTTTACCCTTTCTATTTCTGAACTAGGTCCAAAAAGCCTAATTCCCACCAACAATCCTTTATTTGTTTTTCATCTGCAGGTGTCCTCGTTGTTAATGTTACTTGGAGAAATAAAACCTATGTTGGAACGTTGCTTGATTGCACAAAACACGATTGGGCTCCTCCCAGGTAAGTAATTATCTGAAGGGTGGGGTCTGCTTTCTTGTCCACATTCTGACATGTGAACTAGACAGTTAATAAGATTGTTTTTTTAATCATTTTGTATCAGTGAAACAATATGTAGTTGAAAAAGTAGGCCATGCAGAAAAAAATGTTTGCAAATGAGTTGCAAATGAAACCATATTTTAGGTACATCCACTCATGGTCCAATATCAGGAGGATAGGATCTGTAATTGATACCTCCACTTTCCAAAGAGTCCAAGTTCCAACCTGTTACACCAGATGCAGCAGTCTCTTTTTTAATGGGCTTTGTGTTTATCCCAGTCCTCCAAGACCTTTAGAATTACCCCTTTCAGATGTATTTCAGTGCATACATTTTGGCTCTAATTTTAGAAAGAAGGCAGATCTTTCCATAAAAATTGGCAATTTTGCTCTGAGTTTCAGCACTAATGTTGAAGGCCATAAAATGAAAATCTGGTGTGTGTCTCCTGTAGGTTATTATTTGCCCAATCCTTAGCTGAATAAATGAATGGATTTCTTAAAATAAGGAATATTGAATAAAATCCAGTATGCAGTCAGAGAAAATGTGGGGTGCTTCTCCGGCTTCCTTCCACATCTACTAAGTTTGATTTTAGCATATTAAGATGAAAGAAAGGGAGAAAACACTGTGGTATTAATTAAAAAAAATATGTTGGTTGCAGTATTGCATTGTTTACCTTTGTATATGTCTGGTGTTATTTAATTTTGCTGCTTCTGTGTATATGGTTTATTTTGTTGTTAAATCTTTTAAAAAAGAAAATAGTAAGAAATAGCAAACAAATCACCTGCTGCAAGGCTTGCATGGCTTATCAAAAATTAAGATGTAACTGAGTACCTTACTAAAATAATCAACCCCATGCATGACTACCCCTTTCTTCTCCTACACTTCGAGACCAATGACACAACAGTGAATCTGAAAACAATAACAAGAGATTATGACTAGGGAAGAAAGTTAAAGAATTAAGAGCACAAGTGTTTTTTTCCATCTATACTCCCAACAAAAGGCCAACATCCAGTAAGGGAGAAAAGAAATTTTGGAAACAAACCAATGGTTTAAAAACTGTTGTCATCAACAGAATTTTGGCTTCCTAGACCATGGTCTGCATTACCTATATGAAGGGCTATTGGCAAGGGATGGGCTGCACCTCAAAAGAACTGGAAAGCATATATTCGGAAAACGACTGGCTCATCTTATCAAAAGGGCTTTAAACTGAAATGGTCCTCATCCCTATACATTACTGATATGGGTGGTGGTGACGTATCTGGGTGTCATATACATTAATTTTCCGTTTTCATTAGAAGAGACTTGATTTTTTGCCCATGTAGCCAATTCTGATATCTGATTCTACTTATAACAGGTTTTGTGAATCGCCAACAAGTGACCTGGAAATGCGAGGAGGTCGGGGCAGAGGAAAGCGAGCACGGTCTGCAGCAGCTACAACCACACCAGGGACTGACATTACCTTTACAGAGTCCAGAGGACTACAGAACAAGAACAGAGGTGGTGCTAATGGGAAAGGAAGACGGGGCAGCCTTAATTCTAGTGGCCGCAGGACACCCCCCAACTGTGCCGTGGAGGATGTTAAAGTCAGCCCTTTGTCTAACAACAAGAGGAAAAACAAGCCACCCATGGAGCTGGACTTGAATTCCAGCTCAGAGGACAACAAATCTGGAAAGCGTGTGCGCACCAATTCTAGAAGCACTCCCACCACTCCCCAAGGGAAACCAGAGACTGCTTTTTTAGACCAAGGTTGCTCTTCTCCAGTGTTGATTGATTGCCCCCATCCTAACTGCAACAAAAAATACAAGCACATTAATGGGTTGAGGTATCATCAGGCTCATGCACATTTGGACCCAGAAAACAAACTGGAATTTGAGCCTGACAGTGAAGACAAAATATCGGACTGTGAGGAAGCACTTGGCAATGTGGCACTTGAATGCAGTGACCCGAGCACAAGCTTATCGCATTTTGATCAGCTGAAGGGCCCTCTGTCTCCTTGTTCCCTGAGTACCCCTGGAACACCAAAGGGGAAACGGGAGCAGGCTCACAATGGCAGGAATTCTGGCAAAAAGAGGGGCTTGAACAGTGAACTGAATAGTCTCCCGGTTATTTCCAATATGACAGTGACTCTAGAAAACTGTTCAGTGGCAGAAAACAGTCTGGCCAGTGAAATGCCCAAGCTAGAAGCTGAAGGTCTAATAGACAAGAAAACCCTAGGAGAAAAAGGCAAAAAAGGCAGTAATTGTAAAGTAGATAAAAATCTGTCCAAGCTGAAAACTGCCAGACCCATTGCCCCAGCTCCAGCTCCCACACCTCCTCAGTTAATAGCTATCCCCACGGCAGCTTTTACAACCACCACCACTGGGTCAATATCAGGACTGCCCTCCCTGACAACCACTGTTGTGCAGGCTACACCAAAGAGCCCTCCGCTAAAACCTATTCAGCCAAAGCCCACAATCATGGGAGAGCCGAGCACTGTCAGTCCAGCTCTCACGTTACTCAAAGACAAAAAGAAAAAAGAGAAGAGAAAACTTAAGGACAAAGAAAGCAAAGAGACTGGGAATCCTAAAGTGGATTTGAAGCTGGGAAAATTGGAGGACACCAAGGGGTCTGGGAAAGAGATTAGTGGGCATTTTTTAAAGGAACATCTCAGCAAGAATGAAGTGTTAGCTAATGGACTGTCAGAGTCTCAGGAGAGCAGGATGGCAAGCATTAAAGCTGAAGCTGATAAAGTTTACACTTTCACAGACAATGCTCCCAGCCCTTCGATAGGGAGTTCCTCCAGAATGGAATGCAGCCCTTTAGTGAATGGACAGTCTTCGGTGGCGCCACTGCATGTGTTGACACAGAATGGGGCAGAGGGTGCTGCTGCTAAAACTAACAGTCCTGCTTACTCAGATATCTCTGATGCTGCAGACGATGGTGGTTCTGACAGCAGGTCAGAGGGCATGAGGTCAAAGGCCAGCTCTCCTTCAGATATTATTTCTAATAAGGACAGTGTTGGAAAAGGACATTCTTCAACCCCGGTACAATTACCCCAAGTAAAAGAGGCTCATTCTCCTTATTACCATGGCTACGATCCTTATTATTCTCCAAGCTACATGCACTCTGGACAGGTCAGCACCCCCGCAGCTGGGAACAGCAGCAATAACCCCCAGGGAATGAAGATCAAAAAGGAGGCAGAGGAAGAGGCTGAGAAAAAAGACAAGGCAGAGCCTCCAGAGTCCAAAAAAAGTGAAGCTGGTCCCACTAATTTGCAGCCTCAACACCAGTCTGTAATAACTCAGAGGCATCCTGCACTTGCCCAGTCACTTTACTATGGCCAATATGCCTACGGGCTTTATATGGACCAAAAATCCTTAATGGCCTCTAACCCTGCTTATAGGCAGCAGTATGAAAAATACTATGAGGACCAGAGATTAGCAGAACAGAAAGTGACTCAAACCGGCAGAGAATGTGAAAGGAAAAACGAGCTCCCCTTGAAAGATCTGGGAAAAGATGACAAGTTGAAAAACATGCCCTCTGCCACCATCTCAAAAGCACCTTCAGCTTCGGAGACCAGTAAAAACAACAATAAAATAGGGTCATCAGTCCCTAATAAAACTGAGGAGACAAGTAAATCACAGGTGCTTTCGAATCATCAGCAACAGATTCAGTCCGATAGCTTCAAAGCAAAACAAATGGAAAATCATCAGCTTATAAAGGAAGCTGTGGAAATGAAATCTGTTATGGATTCTATGAAGCAGACTGGAGTAGATCCTACTACAAGGTTTAAACAGGTGAGAAGGCTGGAGGGTGAGGGCTGGAATTATTCTAAGCTTAGATCCTAGGGCTTTAAGCTATCATCTTTTGGCATTTACTTGCAGATACTTCTGCCGAGGATTGATGTGAAACTCATGTGGATGATTTTTCTTGCTTTCTCAAACAAAATTTGTTGCTATGCCCAGATTTCAGGATAGTAGCAGTTGACCTCCACAACCAAACCCTTGGTGCTTTGTACTGAAATTGTATTTTAAAAGATAGAAATGGTGACATAACTTCAGGGATGTGTCTGAATATTGGTCATTCCCTATTCTTCCAAGGTTCACGGCCAATAAATATCAACGGAGTGTGCAAGCCACATCAGAGCAGGGTAGAAAGAAGTAATTGAGTTACTTGGCTTTTGAAGCTTAAGGATATTTCTAAACCTTGTAGAGCTGTGCTTTGCTTTCAGTCTGTAACACTGTAGTGAGATTATTTGCATGCCTTTTCCCCTCATGCTGTGCCAGAACTCTTCTTTCCTTGGATACTTGTTATGTTAAATTATCCTTCTGTTTGCTAGCNNNCCCCCCCCCCCCCCCCCCGGCAAATTTCTGATGACCAAAAATGTTGAAAGAGACCTTCATTAAGTTTCGCCCAATTGGCTTTTTTCCAAGAATGAGAAGAAGTTTGGACTCTATAATCCCAAACCAACTAGCTGGGACTGACAGGAGTTGGCATCTCAGATTTCAACATTATAGTGTAAAAAAACTACACATAATTGAAGAAAGCATAATGCTTCCAAAAGTCATTTACATGTGTAGAAGTACTAGTAATAGCAGCAATATTCATGGGGAGGATTTATTATTTGATAGGTTTGTGGCAAAATCTGAGAATCCCTGTTTTATATCAAGTGGCAGATATAAATCTCACTGTATAATTTGGCTTATTATATCAATAAATCAGCAAATAGGAAGATAATGTTTTAATGTTGTGCTTTGCAAATATTTTCAAGTACGAGAAGAAGAGACAACTATTTTCAGACAGGGTAAAATATAAATAAATCTTTCTTATGCTAGTCTTGGATGGAGTCATAAATCTTAACCTTTATATTACACAGAAAAGATCTTTATTCATAAACCCATCCACCTGCAATATGAAATATTTTATTAATGTTTGAACAAATGAACAGTTTAGATCAGTGTTCCCCAATCTTTCTGGCACCAGGGACCGGTTCTGTGTAAAACATTTTTTCCAGGGGCAAGGATGGTTTCCTGCACAATCTAGATCAGTGACAGCTAACCTTTTCCTGACCGAGTGACCAAAGCGCATGCGCATGAATTTGTGTGCACCCATCTAAACCAAAAAATACAATGTGCCTGCAGCCCCACACATGCACACATACCTTCTGTGCATGCAGATTTTAGCAATTTTCTATCAACTAAACCAGGACTCCACAATCCCCAGGCTGCGGACCATGACCAGTCCATAGCCTGTTAGGAACTGGGCTGTGAGTGCACTCCCCTCCATGCATGCATGGCAGAGACCTGACAATTGGCTGGCGAGAGGCACATGCACATGCACAGCACAGTTGAGCTCGGGCGGTGGCTCACATGCCTACAGAGCTGGCACTGCATGCCCACTGTGGCACGCGTGCCATAGGTTTGCCATCACAGACCTAGATCTTGTGTATGGAAACATAATGTTTTGCTCAATCACACACTGCTTGCTCAGCCTGGTTCCTAACAAGCCATGGACTGGTCCTGGTCCACAGCCCGAGGGTTTTGGACCCCTGGTTTAGTTGATAGAAAATTGCTAAAATCTGCAATATACCCAATTAAAACCCACAAAATAATCGCTCAAAAATACATACCAACAGGAATCAATTTACACTGATTTGCAAGGCCTAAGGATCATAATGCTTCTCTAAGGTCTACAATTTTCAACAGAAGTTTTCTGTTTTACGGAATTAGAGACCCAATTGGTATAGTAGTTAAAACGCCAGGATAGGAACCAAGAGACCGTAGCTTCTAGTCTTGACTTAGACAGAAAGTCAGCTCTGTGATTTTGAACCATTTAAGATTTTCTTAAGCTTTTTCAGTAATATCTACCATGTAAATACAGGTAGTTCTGGGCAATGAACCCCAAAAAAGGTACTTATGATCAGGATTTGAATTTCCAATGCTCCAACCTGCCCCCCCCCCTTTAGTCACATAATTGCTTTTGTGTGCTCAACAATCATTTTCACAATCACATAACTATGATCTAGAACATGTTTTGTCAGAATATGTAATTATATTTCTGGTTTTTGCCAAGAAACACCAACTGCGGATAATGAGTTCACTTAACAACTGGGGCATTTGCTTAACAAATACTACATTGACTTAACAAATGAAACTCTCCTTTTATAACCCCAAAACAACTGTCACAAACAAATCAGGCTGTTCATGTTGGTGTCTCAACCTACAACAGTCATGACATATGATGACATTCCAATCTCCATTAAGGTTGTAAGTCAAAGACTATTCGTACAGTCAGGAAGCCTATTCTAGTTTATAAATTAGATTTATTAAAGGCATGATTCCTGAAATGGTTATGTAATTTCAGTTTATTTACATTATGCTTGGTGAACTGTAAAATATAAATTTTAGTTCATGAGTTCGGAATAATTTTTAAAATTATTACGATTTGATAACAATAAGACAAGAAGGTATGATAAAAGAAACAGAAGCCATAATCTTAAGAATTCCCCAATCTGTTCCTATTAAAGTCCAAAAAAAATTAATACTTTCATGCATTGAATTAGGTTCAGACTTAAAGAAAGACACCTATTGCAGTCAAGGGAGCTCAGTTTTCACTTATTTAAATGTGTATGCTCTAATTCTGGATTTTTTTCTCCCTCTTCTGTTTGATTTCCCAGCTTTTTGTCGGGCCTAACATACCCTCCTCAGGAAATAAAATGCTTTGACTCAAGTTTAGAGAAAAAACAGACTTTTACTGAGAAACT